>JAJDFF020000138.1:0-79396 GCA_021527025.2 Geoglossum cookeanum
GTTATGGTGTGGGTGTTTTTTGTTTTTTTTTTTTTTTTCGGGTAGGGGAGACGGGAGGAGAGGGGGGGGGGGGGGGGGGGGGGGGGGGGGGGGGGGGGGGGGGGGGGGGGGGGGGGGGGGCAGTGCATACATACGTAATGCTACCGCGGTTTGGAAAATAATAATAATAATAATAATAATAATAATAATAATAATAATACCTCGTCGGAAAATAATGTGGGAGAGTAGGCAGGGTTGGAGGAGGGAAATGACGATGAATTTGTGTGGCCAAGCGGGGGGGGGGGACCAACGGACAAAGCAGTGAGTGATATCAAATTGGTAATAATATAAAATGTTATTTATATATGCTTGTGCCTCTGTTACCGTTGCCTTCTATTTAGTTATACAGATAAATAATACCTCGCTTGGTTACGTGAATGTTGTTGTTATTGTACATGTACATGTACAGGTACAGGCAGGCACACGAATATAAATAAAATCCAGACTCACACTAGCAGATGACCTCCTATCACCAACACGCCTGTGTGGCATCGCAATGTCTCCTCGTCATATGCTCGCCCGCCTGGGAGCCATCGTTCGTCTCAGGTTTCTCTTCTCTTCCGTCTCTTCCATCACGGGGAGAACACCCCTATCCCTAAGCTGGGCTAGAAATTGTTTGCCATACTGGTATCCAACCTTATAGATTTCATCGAACTTAGCAAAATCCAAGGTGCCATATCCATCAATTGGAGGACGCATATAAAGACACCCTGGGGTTGTCTTTGCTCGCTCTAATGCATCAACGCTGGAAACATATGCTAGGCGAGCCTGAATTTCTGATAGAGTAGGAGGGTTAGGGTATGACGAGAATGGGTTCCACCTGTTCATAAATGCCCAGAAGCCGGAGAGTGAGTCGCCAAATTGCTGCGGCGTCTCGTCGCTAATGCTTCCAACATCGATTGCAAACACCACATCCGCTCCAAGTGATTTCATATGGGCGACTGTCAAGTTGTCAACGTAGCCTCCGTCAAGCAGCATGTTTCCATCGTCACAGAGGGGTGGAAGAAGCCCAGCAAGGGACATCGAAGCACGAATATATCGCCAAGCATAGCCGCTTGTGTGTACATCCGATCGGCTCTTGCTGATGTTCGTAGTGTTGCAATAAAATTCAAGCCAGAAGTCCTCTATTTGAGAGTTTCCCAAGGCTTTGAAAATCCCGCGGTTGAACTCATGCCCAGTGGTATAAGAGGCCCTTTACTAGTTAGTGTGCTTAAACTAAACATGCATGGAGCCACCTACGATGGGTATGTCAAGTCAAGCACAAATCTCCACATGCTTCCCATTCTGCCGGCAAATTTTTTTGCCCGCCCGTACATGGGCACGATGTCGGCATCGCGCGCATATAGGGCACCTATAAAAGCCCCAATGGAAGTCCCTCCAACGATATCAATTGGTATCCCCGCCTCTTCCAAGGCCTTAATAACCCCGACGTGTGAGATGCCGCGAGCGCCGCCGCCACCGAGCACAAGCCCTATTGATTTTCCGCAAAGCCTCCGCGCAAGTCGATGGAAATCTCCTTTAAAAGGGGATTCAGATGAATATAGTGGAGTTTGTCTGATCCTTCTGGATGTGTACTTCTGTATCTCAGCCTGAAGGATCTGGACCCGTTCCTTAATTACAGAGCCAAGTCGCTTCGTTTGTGGATGTACTGGCTCAGCACCGGTTCTAAAGGCCATTTGGATGTGGTGATGTCCGCCATTGATCCACATCCGGTTCTATATGCCCGTTAGCACTGATATCCGATATATATTTCGTCTCGTGGTTGAATGCTCACTCTCAGCCACTTTCGGGTAAGCCCCGAAGGACTATAGCGGTCAACGTGAAGTAGCACTAGCTCCTTTCTAGCAGTAGTCTTCATACCAACGAGGAACCTCTCGTACTCGCCAACGGCCGGTGATGCTTCCGCTAAACCAACGAGAAGAATGCAATCGGCTTGGCTGATGCAAGTCTGTGTCCAAGGCGCATTCACGCTTGTGTCAGCAACATACAAGACCATCCCATACTTCTCCTCTAAATCTGCAAGGTACTGAGAGAGCTTCAGCTTGCCCATTCTGCTGAACGCGTGGCGTCCGAGGTGATTGAGTATTGCAGCGTGGTTGAGTGTAGTTACGTCGTTCGGAGCCCCAATCTGCGTAAGGGCGTTCATAAGGCGGCTGGCGAATTCAACTACAGGGACACCAGCAGTAACAGGAAGTATGGCTACCGTTCGTAGATTGACAGTCGATGTGACGTTTGTACTTTGGGTTGTACTGCGGCTGTCTTTGCCTTGCTCAGAGAGAGGGTCTTCGATCAACGCACGCATACGCGATGCGATTATCTTAGATATCTTGATGGTGATTCCTGGGTGCTCGAGAGCCAAGCTGTTGAATAGAGTCTTGGGAAATTTTGCAAGTTCGGTATCTCGGATCGCGTGCAATGTTGCAGGTCGAGTCGTCTCGGTCATTACTTCGAGCTCCCCGACACTTTCACCTTGTCCGTACTCTCCGACAACTCGCATTCCCCCATCCTCATTCTCTAGAATCGCTCGAAGCCGACCGTTCAGCACAATATAGATAGCATCGCTCTCATCGCTTTGGTGGTATATCACTTGGCCAGCATTGACTTGAACCCACTCCAGTGCGAAATCAATATGGAGTATAAGCCTAGGTAGGAGGCTAGTGAGACGCTTCGCCATTGTTAGAAGAACAACCGGGTATTTCTCGACGATCCGTTCCAGTGAGCTTCTGGGAAGAAACCCCACGTACACATCCGTCTTTGCTCTTACATCGACGAAGGACCTGTAGGACGAGATGGTTCCAACGTATCCTGCGATGCCACCCGGCTTGATAAGAAATAAACTCTTTCGCCCAGCTTTCCTTTTCCGCTTTCCACCACTAGGGAGTCCAGTCCCACTGGAGGCGAATGAAGAACTAGTACCCGTTCTCGTGAGGATTTCAAAGTTGTCTGGTGCCGATCCTGTTGAAGAACGCATTGTACCACGCACGTTGGACTCAACACTGTGCTCATCACTTGGTATACTAACGTCAAGGAAACCGTCGATCACATAATACAAACCCGGATTTCTTTCGCCTTGCTCAACGAGGACAGAGCCTTTGGTAAAGTAAACAATCTCCACGTCATCCCTCAGCTCGCTGTTGAGGCTGCTGGTCCCGAATGATCCGCCTGTGCTGGCAGCAGAAATTGAAGCTGACAGCGACTCTGTTTCACCATCGGCGGAGCCTTCGTATGGGTCAATAAATCCGAAAGCGTTGTTGAATACAGCCTTTTGCCGTTTGGAATCATACGAAACCATCCTGGGAGACTGTTCAACGGAAGCTGGCTTGCGAAGCGCATTCTTAGTGCTAGTTAGCCCGATGGCCTTGAATATACATTCTAGTACCGATTCTCGAAAGATACTGTCCTCATCTAAAGACTCCTGGCGGTGTGGAACATCGCTATCTCGCATTGAAGCCGACAAGAACGGGACGAAACTTCGTTGCGCGAGTGGACTACGTAGCTCCTCTCGCGAGATATCCGCTTGCTGGAACGGCTGATCGGAGGGGTGTCCTCGACGAGCTCCAAACCTGGATATTTGTACATCAGTGAGTAGATCGCCAGCGCTGGCCGCATTAACATCGCCATTGAAGCCGCTCTTTGGAGTCGTAGCTGAAATGCCCTTATTAGGCAGGTTAGAAGCCGCCCTCGCAGCAAGTCGTGCTTGTGCTGCTGCCTCTATCCGAATTGCACTGCTTGACCGCCTACGCCGACTGGCATGGGGGTTGTGTAAAGCAATTCCCTTCATGCCGTCCTCGGGCCCAGTCCGTTCTTTCTCCTTTAGAAACTTTTCTTTCAGCCGTTCTAAGGCTCTTCCGCGCAAGAAATTTGGGAGCTCGTATGTGGTATACATATCCATGTGCTTCTCGGTTCTCAGAACCTCACTCGTTAGTCCAAGATAGGAGTGTCCAGTCGAGAGCGTGACACGCTGAAGTCTTGTGAGGATGACTTGCACTATATGAGCTGTAGCCTTGGGGTATACCCGCGTTAAGCGGCGGAAAGCACTGGCTGGCACGATAGCAATGGTCGTATCAACGGTTGCTCTGGCCACGATGTCAGGATGTACGGACTTGGGCTTCTTTGGCCTGGAACGTTGAGGTTGTGACTGGTAAAAGGGATGATGGCTTCGGCTATCTTTCTGCTGAGCTACTGGGTTACCGTCTAACGAAAGTGGAGGGATTGCTGGCAAATGTTCGCCAGTGGGAGAGCTGGCCGAAGCTGGCGAATGGTGATCTCGATGGGGGGATGTCTCCGGTGGAGTTTCTAGTTTTGGGCTCGTTTGCCCGGGTTGGGGCACAAACTCACCCGATCTAACACCTGACGCAGATTGGAAACTTGGTTGGAAGAATCCAGGTGTGGAGGAGCTGGAATCCATTCCGCCATTCTCGTCGTCAGTGTGACGCAGCTTGACATCTTCTGTGAAGAGAGAAAGTATTGAGAACAACGAAGACATTGGTGCTCCATTTTTGACTTCCGTTAACAACTGATAGCCCTGATTCCCTTCCTCGTAATGATCCTCTTCTACATCGCTATACCTTCCATCGGCATTGCCCGGCGGTTCTGAATCTGGGTCCCGACCTTCTCGATTGGACTTGACAAATATCTGGACGAGGCCATCTACCACGAGACAAAACCCCTTCTCCTCCTCAAGTAGTAAAGTTTCCCCCGCTATAAGCTTCCTCGTCTGCATCGACCTAGTCAACTCATGGAATACCGGTCTCTCTAGATATCCGAAGATCTTGATCGCGCTAAGGAACTCGTCCAAATAATTTGCTAACCCTGGCTTCCAGTCGCCCTCTTGCGTGTCTGGGGGGAGGTCTATTTGAAGATCCTTCCGTTGTGGTTCGGGAGGTAGTCGGGCGTACATATTCAGAAAGCGGTATCTGATAAACCAACTCAGAGTCGATACAAAAGCAAGTATAATAAATAGCCTTGAAGGATACTGTTAGTATATCATCCTCCTGGGAGATCCTGAGGCAAAGCATACATACAGAGTTGTAAAGTTCATGGTGAACGTTAGTGTGGTAGAAAATAGTGTGAATAGCCATGTCGGTAGGGTGATTGTTGTGAACGTGATGAACCAATATAAGATGGAAGGAATCGCTCTGAACATGAACAGAATCAGATGTCCCAGGGCCCCAATAATGGAGGTCGATGAAGACGTTTCCAGGGTTTCCCTAGTCAGTGATGTTGGCATGATCCGGCTGAGGGTTTCTGGTGTCTCCTGATTCTCCACCAGCGACGACACAGTTGTCAGGAAAGACATGGCTCTGGCAGTCGAGCTTTCGTACGAAAGCTAGACCCAGTGGTAGGTGAGCCAATAGTATGAGCTGGGCCCTCATTCGTGAGAACTGCCGCTGTAGTTTCTTTTCACAGGCCTTGACTGTTGAGCGTGTAGCAGCTCAGCATCTTGACCTAGCAATAAGAGCGGGCAGGTGAGTAGTAACCAGGAATGCTTGGCGGTCCCCGAACAAAATTGACCGGGGTGCTACCTGGCTACTATGTAGAACTCCGGGCGTAGTTGTGCAAAAAGGATACTGGATAGCGCTCCTTATTTGGGAGTGGAAGGTAAAAGATTCTGCGTAGGGAAGTAAAAAAGGTAAAAAATCGTCAACAGTAGGACTCGAACCTACGCTCCCGAAGGAAACCGCTCACAATTCGCTTGAATAGCAGGCGATCGCGTTAACCACTCCGCCATGTTGACTTATGAAAATTAGATGGTTTCTTTACACATCAACCAACCGAATAACCTACGACGCTTACGGGTTTGAATCATTTTTTTCCCACGACTCGTCGTATTCTTCAAGGCACCTTACTCGGTTGTGCTACGTCCACCGGTTGCGGGAAGGTACTCGAGCCTAAAAACGCAAGTAATACGCTCTGGCACGGTGCAACTTGCTCAAATCCATACCTGGCTGTGCGGTCTCCCTCGCCAGAACTGTTCGGGCCATGGATGTTGAATCTTCTCCGGTCCTTCGGGGGACCGAAGAGCCTCCAATGGAGGGTCAAATAGTCGACCATAAGGGCAAGCGCTTTACTACGGTGAAAGAAGGTCTTGCATATATCCTGATTCCTACGGGGGCGGGACCGGACCCAGCGGAATTTTCAACGACCGAGGACACACAACGGCAATCAGTATTCTACAATCCCATTCAGCAATTCAATCGCGATTTGAGCGTTCTTGTAATACGGGCTTTCGGTGAAGAGTCAATTAAGTCGAAGATAGAGAAACATGAGAAGAAGGACCTGGCACGGAAAGGCAGCAAACGGGGGAAAAAACGGAAGATAGGAGATATCGACGGTATTCATGGGTCGCTTCTGACGGCCCAGGGAGACGGGGTAACACAAACCGGTGGAAAGGAGGGGAATGCCAATGAAGCGACCAGCGATCCTGCAGCAGCAGGAGTGGTGGCGACTGAAGATGGAGAAGGCTCTGGCGTCGCGGGGGGCCGGAACCGGGGAGCTGGCGGAAAAGGCGGTTGGAAACCCTATTTCTCTATTCTCGACGCTCTCTCTGCTACGGGGCTTCGTGCGCTACGCTACTGCCAGGAAATCCCTTTCACCACTTCGGTCACTGCAAACGATTTGTCTCGGGAAGCGACGTCATCCATTAATTTGAACATCAAGCATAACCGGCTCGATAACAAGATAGTCTCTTTAACAGGTAACGCTATTTCACACATGTATCAGGTTGCGCATGCAAATCCTAGCCCTCGAAGCAAATATGATGTTATTGACCTTGACCCTTATGGGACTGCTGCACCTTTCTTAGATGCAGCAGTACAGGCGTTGAATGATGGAGGGCTACTCTGTGTTACCTGCACAGATTCAGGTGTTTTTGCATCAGGTGGCTACCCGGAAAAGACTTACGCTTTGTATGGTGGTTTGCCAATAAAAGGTCCATATTCTCACGAGGGAGGGTTGCGACTGGTTCTCCATGCTATTGCTACTAGCGCTGCGCGGTATGGCCTAGCGATTGAACCCCTACTTTCGCTTTCCATTGACTTTTATGTACGCGTGTTTGTGCGGGTTCGCCGCTCCCCTGCAGAGGTGAAGTTCTTGGCCGGTAAAACTATGATTGTTTATTGCTGTGATCAGGGCTGTGGAGCGTGGAGGACGCAATTACTCGCAAGAAATAAGGAGATGACGGACAAAAAGGGCGGTAGATGCTATAAGCATTCCCTTGCGCAGGCTCCATCTGCTTCAGAACACTGCGAATGCTGCGGCTTCAAAACTCATGTAAGACATTCCGCTCGGTATGCAAGAGGTATCGCGCTGAACGCTCCCTAGCTCGCAGGCCCGATGTACGCGGGTCTTATTCAGTCCCGTGCCTTTATCCGACGCATTCTTGACTTCCTCCCAGAGATCTCGAGGGAAACATATGCCACAGTGGATCGCATTGAGGGCATGCTCTCTACAGCCCTTGAAGAAACGGTTTTTACTCCACAAGGCACTGAGGTTAATGTTGGGTCGGGGATAGCTCGCTTTAATGCCGCCGAGATCGACACACAACCATTTTATTTCATTCCTAGTGCTCTGTGTAAGGTCATTCACTGCCAGGGGCCATCTGCAGATGCCCTACGTGGTGCTTTTAGGCATTTGGGCTACAGGGTCACAGCAAGTCACTGTAAAGCGGGAAGCTTTAAGACGAATGCTCCTTGGCCTGCAATCTGGCATATCTTTGGGGAGTGGGTTGTACAAAAGTCGCCGATTAAAGAAGGAGCTTTGAAAGAGGGTACAGCGGGATGGAGTATCATCAAAAATCATTCGCAGTTCAGCGGAGGAAATGGGTTTGGCGGTGAAAATCTTCCCAGCGCAGCTGCGGACGTGGATTGCTCAAACGCTTCTTTAGGAGAGCACACAGCCACAGCGCCGGAAGAGAGAGAATGGAAAGGCCTAGGCTCACATATAAAATTGAAAGTTGTATTTGATGAGGTATTAGGCCGGGAGAAAGATACGAAGAAGATTGTGAGGTACCAGCAGAATCCCCGCGCGAATTGGGGACCTTTGAGCATGGCAAAGGGCCCTCGCAAGTAGAGTACCGAGCTAGGGACATGTATATAATAATAATTACTAGCGGGAGTCTACTTTATAATACCGAGGTACCGGTAATTGGCAGCATCTTCTAGGCCGAGTCTCTTTTGTTTATGGCCCTTCGTGCACTGCGAATAGACTTTGGGTCGGATGGCTTCTTCGCCGAACCACGTGACGTTATGTAGACATTGGATTCAACACAAAGTGGACAACAACTATATGCCTGCATTTCCCGACGCGAGGATGATGATGATTTGAACCTGAAAGATGACTCGAAGAGGAGGAAGTAGTCAGTATTCAGGCGCTCGGAACAACACGAATAATGAGAATGAGCCCCCACAGTCCACAATTGCAGCCCAGATTGTCCAGAATCTTTCTACAAAGAATGGGGACCCGCAACCAGCAGACCGAGGAAGTTTCCAGCAGCTCTTGGTAGAGATATTAGGCGCTGGGGGCGACCAGACTACGGAGAGTAGGGTCTTTGAAAAAGATTTTAATGTCAATTATAGGCTCGTTTGTGTTGTCACAAAGGCTGGACTGGACGTGCTTCTTTCTCAGGATCCGTTTGTCACACCGGAGAATCTGCTAGTCCAAGCGTCTAACAGCATATCAGTGATTCATCTAACCATACAAAATATCCCCCAAATTCTCTTCTTCTCGCCCGCCCCGGGTGCCGAAGGACATGACATTTCCCAACCTCCACTTTTCGTCCTGCTACTACCAAAGATCTTATCTCTCGTCGGCCATCCTACGGCGAACGCCTTGCAAGAAAAACTGAAGGACCTGCTCTCTTTACTCTTCGAAGCTACCGCAAGGTCGTCAGGTGTGTGGAGACGGTCTAGTGAGCTCTTGGAGTACTTCAGGGCGTGTATTAATGGTATGTATTGACTCTATTACTAGAAGAGCTTCTAGCTGAAACAAGCAAGCGGTTACACGGTCACTTGAACTTGCGGGTGGTGTTGGGGAGAACAACCCGAAGTTCAAAGTTAACCTGCCACCAGACGAAACTATCTTTGGGACTTGTCTGGAGAACATCCCGCCAATTACTATTTCGAAGCCTTTCCAGACTAGTGTGACAGATCCTCTACAGGCTTCCCTGATAGCTCTGACTCTCTTGTCCGTTTTGGTCTTAAGGATCTGGAATTCTCGAACCCGGAGGTCCTCGGTTTCCTTCACGGAGATTGACTATGTATGGACCCTTGATTCTATCTCCCATCTATGGACAACCCTGGAGCGCTTGAGACGGACCACTGTGTTTTCTGAGCGACCTAGTAATATATGTTTAACGATTTTGCGACTATTCCGTGCTCATTTACGACACCCTAAGCAGTCGAAGCCCGGGACGACAGATGACAAAGCGGCACTTGTTCTGATTCGTATCTCAGCTAGCCTATTGAGATGGCCTCGGCATGATTTGACGACTCTTCTTGAGAACGAGCTCTGCTCAGTCTTCGTTGATATTCTAGGACTATCAGAGATGTCCAATACAACATCTGAAGCCATCGACGGGTTCCTGTTACCCCCAACCCTAGAGTTAGTAACAGATGGGGGCCTCACTTCGCTAAGCCAGGATATGCAAGTAAGTGGTTCTCTAGTAGATATATCGCGGGTTGCTGACTAAAAGACTACTACAGCTTGTGTTAGCTCGTCTTTTGCGCAGACAAACATGTGACCGAAAGAGTGCCGTTTCCACTGATATGAGCAAGAGCATTACCCTCAAGGATTCTGATCTGGAAGAGAGACTACAAGAGCCCGTGCCTGATGATGAAGTTAGACCTTACAAACGGCGCCGACTTTCAATAGGTTCAGAAGTAAAAAAGGAGCTCACAACCCAGCTAACGACGGAAGTCTTCGGCCTTCTTGGCTCCCAGTTAGCGGCAGACTTAGACGGACTAAGCATGGTCGCACGGTAATAGTAGCCTTCCCGTTACAAATTGGATTGTTTCTCACTGAGATGTAGGGATTGCTATGTGAAATTATGTAGCGAGGACCAATGCCGAGCCTTCAAGCTACTCGGAGACCTTGCCTGCGCGGGTGCCGGTACCTTGAGCCTCAAACGGGAGAGCGAGGGTAATGCCACGGGATCCCAATGCTTGATATGTGATAGATCCCCTGCCAACTCCGAAGAGGCGATGTGGGATGAACCAGAGAGCGAGGAAGTTTTCTTAACCCTCTCCTCTCTCATCAAGACTCCCGAGTGTCAGAGATCGACAAAGCCTAGGATATGGGCTATGCTGGCTGTTCGGAAGCTCATAAGACACACAAACAACATAGCGCACCTAGAACTGGCTAGTTCATATCTTGGTAAATGGTGTCTGCAGTCCCACTGCAGCTCCCTTAGAGAGTTGCGCATCGCTGCTGGGTTAGCTCATTTATCCGTGTTTCTTGAAATGCTGCTGATTTCCGACAGTCGGACTTTACCAACGTTCCTAAGACAATCGCTCAAATCGGAAGTACTTCAAGCGAGTCGAATTGAGGCTTTGGACTTTCTGCGAAAAATGTCTGACGGAAACGAACTTTGTCTTCAAGAAACTTGCGTTTTGGCATGGGCCCAGGTTGCACAGTCAGCTAAGCTTCAATGTTTGCCTATATGTTGTGTATGCTAAAGCCGTATAGCGTTTCCTCTGATGACCAGCTCAATATCGTTCTCCTCCGTCTAGTTCAATACCTTGGCCACCCAAACCCGATCATATATGGTCTGGCATATTACCAGGTTCGTTACCCCCATGGTAAATAGGTTCATACTAACTTCCCTAAGCTCCAACGGCTGTCGAGGGTGCATAAAAACCCCCCGTGGCGTTTGCTAATGCCTTTCTGGCCAAGCATAAGCGTAATGGCCGTCAGGGACCTACAAACTTGCCCACAAACTATCCAGTTGCTTTCAGACCTATTGAGCATGAGTGTCTCAGAATTCCTAAAGGAGACGCAACATTACACGTTGCCTTATCTGATTTTGCTCAAAAAGAAAGACATTATTCTTAGAGTTGCGCAGGCTTCTGGAGGAGATTCTACATGGTCGATTTGCATAAAGGAAAAAAACCTCACCGCAATTCTAGCGTTGCTTTTCGTTCAGGACTTTACTGACGTTGAGGGTACTACCATGGCTCTATTACGTGAAGCGTCTCCTGCGTTTAACAAGCTTGAGCTCGAAGAATTTGCTCAATCACTTCCAATACCTGTTGCGGCAGAGCTTCTAAAGACAGCTGGCGATCAAGTCAACAAAAAGACGCGGGTATAGTCCCAACTCCTCTAGCGTTCGCCTTTACTTATCGGTTATTGTAGGCCCACCAAGCAATCCAGATTCTTGCATCTCTTGCTAGCAAGAAGACTAGCCAATCCAAAGGGAAAACCTCGGTTGGGTGGTTTTTTGAAACATATGTTTTAGGCTTAATGACCCAATTCGCCGAGTCAATCAATGACGTGGGGCTTCGGATATCCTCCTTAGAGAAAAGGCGGTGCCTCAGGGCCATTGAAGAGATGATTAAGCTTGCGAAACGATATATTGTTGATGGGCTCCCCCAGGTAAGTGCCGCTGGGTGCGTTCCATCGGACTCTTTCTCAGGGGAATTTCGCAGATCTGCGCCTGCCTTCAGTCAGCTTTGGAGGTTGATGATCTTCGAGATCAAGCCTTCTCTGCTTGGGCTACGATGATTGTAACCTTAACGGAAGATGACGTCGGGGTTCTGTTGGGTAATACGTTTTCAATCGTTGTCCAATATTGGAACATCTTTCGTCCTGAAACGCAACAGCGGGCAGTCGACATGATCGAATATTTGTTAAGGACGTGCAATGACCTAATCCAGTCCGGCATCAGTACTGTCCCGTCGCTGGGGTCAATTCCAGCTCTTTCCAATTTCGAGCTGGAATTGGGAAGGCTTCGAGACCAGGTTGATGTACGATATCAATACGAAGCCTTCGGCGCCCGTTGCCAGCATGAAAACGTAACTGTTGTCGAGCAAGCCTTATCCGAACTAGTCCCATTCCTACGGGATAACCAGACCTTTCTCCATATTTCCGCCGTCAGCGAACAGCCAGATGCTGTAATTGGCATACTGGCTAGATCGATCTTGGATGCATGTGTTAGGTTCAATGATTCTCGACCAGAAATTGCTAGCCTCAGCGCGCAGTGTCTGGGTTTGATTGGCTGCCTGGATCCAAATAGAGTTGAAGCTGTCCGGGAAAAGAGGGACATTCTCGTCCAGGATAATTTTGAGAGGGCTGACGAAGCGATCGAGTTCGTGGTGTTCTTTCTTCAGGAGATACTCGTGAAGGCATTCCTCTCCGCTACAGATCCCAAAGCTCAAGGCTTCCTGGCGTACGTCATACAGGAGCTCTTGAAATTTTGTGCGTTTGACACAGGAATTACTCTGCGATCCCGTCTGGACGGTAGCTCGAATGCTAATGTCCGGAGATGGCTTGCGATCCCGCTATCCATTCGAAACACGTTAACGCCTTTTCTCAATTCCAGATACTCACTAAAAGTGAATATTCTCAAGCCGGAATCCACCTACCCAATATTTCCTTCGGAGAGAAGTCACGGCGCTTGGCTGCGGGCTTTTGTACTGGATCTGCTTGGGAAAGCGGTTGGCGAGAATGCGGAAATGATTTTCCCTGTGTGCGTCCGCGTTATAAGAGCGCAAGATATTTCTATCGCCAACTTCCTTCTTCCCTTCATCGCCTTAAACGTCATTGTTGGTGGGGCAGACCAACAGCGAAAGGATATCGGTGGAGAGCTTCTAGCCGTTCTTGATCACCAGCTAGTTGACGACTCGCATGTCCGGAGAGAGAGTTTGAAACACAGCAGTGAGGTAAGTCGCAACTCTTGCCTTGAGTAATTGCGCACTAAAGGGTGTCTAGACCGTTTTCCAAGTTCTTGACTATCTGTCGAGATGGATGCAAGAAAGGAAGAAGCAAATTGCAAGTACCGGAAAAGTGGCAGTAGCTAAGAAAGGTGTAAATACACAAGAGGAGGAGGACGAGAAGAGCCCTGAAGTCCAAGTTCACCGAGTGGAGCAAGTGCTCTCAATGATCCCTGCGGATGTTATTTCACGCCGTGCTGTCGAGTGCAAATCGTACGCCAGAGCTTTGTTCCACTGGGAGATGTACATCCGACAAGAGAGGGACAACGCTCAAGCGGGCAACAAGGAAGTGCAATTAGAGCCCCTATTCGAGAGAATGCAGGATATCTACACCCAGATTGATGAGCCAGATGGGATCGAAGGTATATCTGCCCACCTCCACGTCCTCAATATCGACCAGCAAATCTTGGAGCATCGAAAGGCCGGTCGGTGGACTGCCGTTCAGAGTTGGTATGAGCTTTTGCTCGCAGAAAATCCGGACGATATTAATATCAAAGTTAACCTTCTTACGTGCCTGAAAGAATCCGGCCAACATGGTGAGCATCTCTATTCTAGTGAGTTAGTTGGGTTTTGACGTGGTAGTTGTAGAGGTGCTACTAAATAACCTTGAGGGGTTAAGCCAGCCTAATACTAGCGCCACCTTAAGACTGCTCCCATTTGCCGTCGAGGCCTCTTGGGTCACTGGTAAATGGGACAAACTCGAGAAATATCTAAATGGATCGGCAGTGCCTTACAGCGGTGACTTCAACGTCGGCGTTGGCCACGCCCTTCTAGCTCTCTATAGGAATGAACGAGAAAAATTCCTAGATATAATAAGCCAGCTTCGAGAGAACGTAGCCAAGGGCCTTACGAGTCCGACTACTGTATCGCTTCAAGCTTGCCACGATCCCATGCTTAAACTCCATGTCCTTACAGATATCGAGTATCTTAGTGGTACTTCTGAGCAACAGCACACTGATCGCTCCTCGCTATTCGAATTGCTTGACCGGCGTCTAGAGGTGGTTGGCGCATTTTTGTCGGACAAACAGTATCTGTTAGGTCTCCGACGGGCTACTATGCAGCTATCCGGGTAAGGGGGGATTCAAACAGCCATGATATATACGTACTAATAGTCAGCAGTCTGAATCTAACGAAAGACGATATTGCATCTGCATGGTTAACGAGCGCCCGATTGGCCAGAAAGGCCAATTTTACTCACCAGTCTTTTAATGCTGTACTTCATGCATCACAATTAGGAGCTCACTCAGCTACAATTGAACACTCTCGCCTTCTCTGGGCTGAGGGCCACCACCGGAAGGCCATTCAGAGCTTAGAAGGGGCAATCGCTGCAAACGTCTTTGGGGTACATAACTTCGATTCTGTCACTGATGTGACTACCTCTGTTGCGCTTCCCCAGGAACAACAAAATATACACTCTGCCAGGGTAACTACAACTCTTCGCTACCCATTTGACTGGTTTTAATAAGATTAGGCAAACTTGCTACTCGCAAAATGGCTCGACACCGCAGGACAAACGCAGTCACAAAGTATCATTCAAAGATACCAGGGAGCCTGTAACGCACACGTTAGGTACGGTGAAATTTCCTTTCTTTAGTGGATCTTGTGGAGCATGCTGATGGCGCATAGGTGGGAGAAGGGCCACTACTATCTAGGCCGCCATTACAACAAGTTGTTCGAGTCGGAAAGAGCCCTACCACCAAATAAAAGGGCGCAAACATTGTAATACCTACCCCCCGAACCGCTAGATGGCCGCTAACCCCATCAAAGCGTCAACGGCGAGATAGCTAAGCTAGTCATTCAGAGTTACCTAAGATCCTTAAGTTATGGTGCAAAATATATTTTCCAGACCCTTCCGAGGCTTTTGACATTGTGGCTCGACCTGGGCGCCGAGGCAGAGGAACCTGTGGATCCGAAAGCCGGAAATCACGAGTATTCTAAATACCTTACGCGAACCGCGTTAAAACGTTACTGATCTCCTGACAATAGGGATTTCCGTGCTCACATCTTCCAACAGCGCAAAAAGATGTTGGCGACTGTTCATTCGGCAGTGAAAAAGTACATCGAAAAGCTTCCCGCATTCGTTGTGAGTCTTCAATTTCACTGGTGGACTCAATCGTACTAAGCTCTATTAGTGGTTCACGGCCTTCCCCCAAATCGTTGCCCGTATTTGCCACCCAAACACTGGCGTGTACGGGATCTTACAAGAAATTATCGTTAGAGTGGTGTCGGCTCACCCACAACAAGCTTTGTGGGCTCTCCTAGCGATTGCCAGGTCATCCTCGAGTCCCCGAGCAGCTCGAGGTAATCAGTGCCTAGCTAAGATAAAAGTACGGATAAACATCTACACATCATCTAAGTAATACTAATTGGGACGTAGGATAACGTGAAACGATCAAGAACTGAAGCAGCTGGTGTAGATGTAAAGACGATGGTCCTTCAAGGGCAGAAATTATCGACTCAATTGCTCAATGTTTGCGAAGCAGAGATTGTCGGCAAGCCCACTAGTGTGAGCCTGATGAATGATCTTGGATTTAATCACAGGGTTGCACCTTGCCCCTTAGTGGTACCATTAGAGACTACCCTGACAGCTAGTCTCCCCACGATTCCTGATACAATGAAGGGTCATGAAGCATTCGCCCGAGATACAGTGACCGTTTCAGGTAGGTCGAAAAAAATGCCATCTAGAATACTAATTCTAACACTACTCAGCGTTCCTGGACGAGGTCCTCGTCCTAAACTCTCTCCAACGGCCCAGGAAAGTGTCTGTCCGAGGGTCAGATGGACGTGTATATGGGCTACTATGCAAACCTAAAGACGACCTTCGAAAAGACCAGCGACTGATGACATTCAACGGCATGATTAATAGGTCGTTGAAGAAAGACGCGGAGGCTAGCCTTCGTCGTCTCTGTATGTCACTCTATGGTTCTACTATCTATGCTTGTCTAACGTAAAATAGATATTAAGACATACGCCGTGACGCCATTGAATGAGGAATGCGGTTTGATCGAATGGGTCGACAATCTCAAACCCCTACGTGACATATTACTGAAGTTATACAAATCTAGGGGCATATCACCGAACGTATGTAAAGCAACATCTAGGATGCCTTTATCGCTTACTCATATTTCTCAGTATCCAGAAATCCGTACATTTTTAGATGAGGCGTGCTCAGATCCCTCTAAGCTTTCGATCTTCAACAAGAAAATCCTGCCAAAGTTGGGCTATATCTGGAATTAGTGCTGAAAGCAGCTGACTTCTATTATAGATTTCCTCCAGTTTTCCACGAGTGGTTCATCGAAATGTTTCCCGAGCCAGGGGCTTGGTTTGCGGCGAGGCTAAAGTACACACGCTCTTGTGCAGTTATGTCGATGGTTGGGATGGTACTTGGGTAATAGACCCCAAGAGTTAATAAATATCACTTCGATAAGCCCGCTGACCACGTACTAGTCTTGGTGACCGACATGGGGAAAACATCCTCTTTGAGGAAGGAAATGGTGGAACATTCCATGTTGACTTCAACTGTCTATTCGATAAGGTACTTCACAAATACCCTCTGGTGTAAGCCTTCTAACCAAATACAGGGCTTGACATTCGAGAAACCAGAAAAGGTGCCCTTCCGCCTCACACACAACATGGTAGACGCCTTCGGTGTCTACGGTTATGAAGGTAAACCCCCTTATACAATCACTAATGGCTATTCTAACACCACTCCACTCAGGCCCCTTCCGCAAATCGTGCGAACTAACTATGAAAATCCTACGCCAAAACGAAGACACGCTTATGACCATTCTCGGGGCCTTCCTCTACGACCCCACTACTGACTTTATCGGGAAAAAGGTCCTCTTAATTTAATCCTTTTCCCCAACGGGGAAAAATATTACCAGTAGAGTGGCTA
This sequence comes from Geoglossum cookeanum, assembly GCA_021527025.2. Lineage (NCBI taxonomy): Eukaryota > Fungi > Ascomycota > Geoglossomycetes > Geoglossales > Geoglossaceae > Geoglossum > Geoglossum cookeanum. Next base: position 16,861 of record JAJDFF020000138.1, read on the forward strand.
ACACGCGAGTAGAAAAAAACGAGTTCCGAAGTGCCTAATACGCCGCGGGGGGTCTTAGACTCGGTTCAAAATAAGGTGAGGGGCTTGCTGCAGGGAGAAAGTGTGCCGCTGTCGGTAGAGGGTCACGTTCATGAGCTTATCCAACAGGCGGTCAGTCCGGCGAATCTGGCAGCTATGTATATCGGATGGTGTGCATTTCTTTAGAAGAAGCGGCCGCCATGTAGGTGTATATTTTAGTGTAAGAATAGGAGATGCGGTGATCGAGACACACTGAAAGATCTAATCAAGGAACAGAACCCTTAAAATGTCTAGTTGGTGTAATAACATAATGTTGGTGTCTTTATACATTTTACCCCAGTCAACCAAGCCTACAATCCCATAAACGCCAACTCCAATCAACACCCTTCCCTTAAAGAAGTCTAACAGGCCTCCTAAAAAAATAAAAAGGTCATCATACGTCGCATCACCATACATCATCCAACCCCATCATAGCCTCCATCTCATCCTCAAAACCCTCGTCCATCTGCGCCCTAGATCCCATAGCCGGCACGGGCGCCTTAATCGCCCCACCAGTAGGGCCGCCACTCACATTACCTAGTCCTTCGAAGCCGAGGGCGCCGTCGTTGAGGAGCTCGTCAAGTTCGTCGGGTTCCGGGTGCGAATTATCGTTACTAGTAAGGCGATTTTTTGGAGGTGGCGCTTCATCGTCAGAGACGAAGAGGCTATCACTAGGTCTATCGGAGGGTAGGGCTGTGGACTTCCGCGGTTTGGGGGAGCTGTAGAGGTCAAGCGCGTCGTCTAGGGGGGCGTCTCCGAATAGGTTCTCCTGTGCAATGTTTCCGTTGTTTTGTCCGTTCCCGCCGTTGGACTTTTCGCCGAATAGATTATGCACGTCCTGCTCTGCATTGGGTAGCTTTTCCTCGTCCTCGTTACTCCCCCCTCTCGCCTTTACTGCACCCTCTTCAATCCATTCTTTCCGCATAACCTGCATTCGTTTGCTATGGCCTAGTTTCTCCACTATGGCAAGCGCATCCGCAAACTTCGCTTTTGGGAACAAATCATCAAGCCAGAGCTGGTAGAGCGAGAGCATACGGGCTGCGTCGGTATATTCGTGGCCTTTGCCTTTGAAATGGAGGCGTTGTTTGGTTATGCGGCGGAGTTTGGGGATACCAGATTGGGAAAGGAGGCTAGGGAATAAGAAAAATAGGTTAGTGATAAGATATATTGTGGTACAGAGAAGTACTGCCGTACCGGTTTTCGTCTAGTTTGACGTTGATTCTCTTCTTTCGAGCGATCTGGACTTCCTCGTCGATACCAAGTGCTGCTGCCGTACTCTTGCCTTTTCGACTCGTGGATTGACCTCCCTTCGCTGTCGCCGTTGGAACATCCATATTTGTATCGACATCCTGGAATATGGAATCAATACCCGGATCGTAATCGAAGAGGTCGTCCAAATCATCTCTCGCTGGTTGGGCAGCGGAGGCAGCATTACGAGGGCGTGACTCAGGCTCTGGGGAGGAATCTCCATTGAGATAAGACCCCAAGAACGGATTGGCCTCTTTAGTAGCCATTATATGCGCCAATTTTCCTGTCGTTGGGTGTAGTATTATTCGATGTGCAAAGCGCAATTTATAGAAGCTGGGGGACGCGATCTAGGGAGACGCGTAGTGTGGCTGGTACACAGCTGTGGCTCAGCAACTTGAGGCTTGATCTCGGACCCAGGCTAACCGCCAACCTTCATTAACAATAGACCACAATTCAGCATGGAAAACCCACAAAGGAGCCCCCAGAGGGCATTTGTCCCTGCGAAGACCATCCGCACTGACTATCCGGTAAGTCCATTCTCCCCACAATTTCAGACAATTCTTACTAAATCTGCGGCCAGTTAATCGACAGCGACCCGTATGACCCCATCCCTCCATCCCTCAACCATAAGCACACCAATAGATCCTAACCACATTTCTAGACACTTCAAACGAGTTATACGCTATGCACGCCCATCCGATTACGCAACAGGCGCTGCCACCGCCGCAGCCGGTCCAGCGCTCTTGTTTCTAATGGAGAGAATCGCACCCTCCTATGTTGGCCGAGGCGGCTTCGCCCCAATAATGAGACTGTGCAGCGCCGTCGGACTCTCTGCTGGTTTCCTAATATTCTACCAGAGCTCCACTCGTATGTCCTAGTCCCCGGACCGCCCAGAACAGGCCCAGTATACTAATATCCATCGAGTGCGATTCTATGGCTTCAAGGAGAATAAGCGAGAAGTAGATATGGACATGCGAGAGATGGTCGACAAGATCAAGCGGGGAGAGTCGCCCTATGGGACATCGACTCTAACCCCATATATGCAGGGAGTGGCGTCCAGGAATTCTAGATATTCGGGGCTGTTTTTGCACGTGTTGCCTTGGTTCAACATTGTGAATCATGACCAAGTATGTGGATACCCCTAACACATCCCAAGACCCTTACTCCAGGCCTCTGTGTCTAATTGCAAGGGCAGCATGGCGTGGATACTGCGAAATATTACCAGCAGGCCGAAAGAGAGCTCGAGGCTGAACGACAAGCCAAGGGGGAGTAATGGTGTTCCTAGGCAAAGATTTGTAGATAGAAAAGATTCCGTTGTTTATCAAATGTGCCAACAATCTGAAACCATTATTTTACCAGATGTTCTACGGTGCTTGTTGTTAATTGGCAAATTAACTTTTACAGAAAAGCGAGAGAGTAAAGTTGATTCTTGGTTGTCATTATGGAACTATCTGGTGACGTCAAGATTTGGGCCACATAGTCAACCTGCATCACATCGCCCCCACTGCCGCTTTCCCACCACTCCCACACATACTAATTCTCTACCTAAACCACCTCAATCCACGAATCTTATACCTGGAAGTAGAGTTGTTGCTTTCGTTACCGCTACCGTATGTAACTGTACTGTTAAGGCCGGCCGGGCAACTACAGTTGGTGTCGGGGGACACGAGATCTTTGGAGCCCAACGACGTAGACGACGAATTTGACTCCCCGGTACCGTTTGGATACTGTGGACAGACATACGAGATAGAACTCCAAGCCGTAGCAGACGCAGAGGATGTACTAGTCAGGAAGGTAGTAGTGAGAGGAGGCGGGTGAGAGGCCGTTGAAACGGAGCCCACCACAACAGAGGCTGGCGTAGAATAGGTATTCGTGAGACTTAGGGTGGCTGGGCTTGATGCTAAGTAGTCGAGCATGGAGGTGGAAGCTGGGGTGATTGGAGTCGAAACAACGTAGCTCGTCGCGATGGAGCTAGGTGCCTCTAAACCTAGTGTGGTGAGGCTGGTTATGGGCGATAAATCGATGGATACGCCGCTGACAGACGCGGCACTTCCCTCGTAGCTATGCTCGCCATAGCCGGATGATGTCCCATACTCGCCATCTACTCCCGTTAGCACACCCCGCCTAGGTATGTAGGACGCTAGCCTTACCACTCTGGTGAATGTGACTGCAGAACACTTCCGGAACGGGTCGCCACTCGGCCCATGCTATTCCATCTACCGTTCCAATGACATGCCCTGATATACCCGTGCTCAGATCCAGGTTGCGGCCGCCCCGATCGACGACTAGGATATATTCGCAGCCATTTGGTTCAGCACCGCAGACGAGCAGACATGTACCACATTGATCCTTGGTAAGTCCTTGAGCGGCGGTAACGAGATTCAGATCAAGAGAGTCCCAGGCCATACCACAATAGGGCGGGTTATCTGGGGAATTGGGTCCGATGTCAGGGTAGTTTTCGACAGAGATAATGCCACTTCCGGTCAAAACCGAAGCCGAAGTGAGGGTGGCCAAGGAGAGGAGAGTAATAGGAATAGCGGTAAACATAGTTACTATGAGGATCCAGCTGAGGCTGCAAGGGTACGTCGATTTTAGTGTAAAAGATACGTGGTGGATGGTAAGGACAGACTATTGGAGTAAGGATAGGGTTATAGGGTGATAGGGTGAGTGTTGAAATCAAATGATGGTGGTTTTCAGAAGAGCGGGGTTTTATTAAGGATCCATATGACCGCACCTTCCGCTTCAGGGCGTTAGACTTAGGATTTAATCGAACTCCCGCCGTCTGGGTTCAGGGGTGGGATATCAGTCTTAAGCTCTCGCTTTTTCTTAGACCTTGGTTCCGGTGCTGCAGAAGCATTAGCCAATTCCTATTTAGAGACTCTGGGTCTTCATGCAGATTAATACCCTTTTCGTTCTCCTGAACATAAAATCGCCGAAGGAGCATGATCGCCTCTTCTCGAAAATAACCACCATAAACTGGGTATGGCGGATCAACGCTCGGACTACGAACACTATGTAAGAATTTTCAATCTAACACAGACACGCGGATAACCTACTCAGAGTGTATAGAGAAAACTCCACCAGTGCCCCCAAACCGATCGTTGGAACAGCCGTAGTACACTGCCCGTATCTTGAGCTGACGGAGAGCGGAAGCACACATTACGCAAGGCTCAACAGTAACGTAGAGGTCGGTATCCTTAAAAACACTCAAAGGAAACTCTTTCATGATTGAGCTAATGGCCAGAAATTCTGCGTGTCTTGTCCCCTGGTAAAAGTGAGCAAGGCAAACGGGAATCCCTCAGCAAAGAGAAGAGAAAAGAAGAGAAGGTATAAAGCGTCGAGTGTCCAGTGTATCTAGAGATACTCGTAGGAAAACACAACATTAAGAGACCTGTTCGTATCATTCATTCCCCGGCCAATAATTTTGCCTTCATGTACGAACACGCACCCAACAGGCGTCTCATCAGCCTTGAGCGCACACTCAGCCTAATTCCTATTGTTCAGCAGACAGCGTATTTTATGCCTGCAGAGAGGTCGTACCATCGCAAGGGCCTCTCGCATGAACGTCTGGTGGGAAGATCGCTCACTTTCCATTTTTGCAACTGATTGCTCCGCTGTATTCATTTTTGTAGGTTCCCAGTATCTACAAAATACAGAACAGGGTACAGAGATATCACGTGTCGCGATACCGCAACACCATGCAACGTGAAGCCTCCAGCAATTCACACCCCCAAGTCTAGCGCAACGGCCAATTCAAACACAGACTGTATATACTCGCCCCTGAATTCTTGGATATTGCGAGATGCCACCATTCAAAGATGAGCATATCCTTGTACATACATCCCCCCGTTGCTCTTGCGCAAGTCCCTAGGGACGCATAGCTCAAATCTGATGTCTGCACTCCTAGATTATCTCTCCTGGCTCCCAGACCACACTAGCCCAACTGGGTCTGCCAGAGTCATTTACACCAGCGAAGTTGCGAATACCAACCCGCATGTTCCCGGCCGAGAAGAAGGGGGAATGGGAGCCTTACAAAATCCGCGAAATCAGACCGAGGGAAAAGACGAATGCAGAGGCGCTGGCGACAGACGACAGATCCGCCGAAAAAAGAGAAGATGTCGAAATGCGGGATGTGGATGAAACTAATAATGCTAAACCTGCCACAAACGGCGAGTTGAGGGTCGAGGACGACGACGAGCCTCTTTACGAGGAAGACCCGCACTCCGACGAGGGTGCCGTATACCCTCTAAAAGAAGGCCGTGTTACGAATTGGTCCGCCTTCCTTGCCCTCCTTACCCACGTTCACAATGCTCTCAGTTCCCCATTCCATACACCGATCCTGCTTCTCGCGCAACCCGCATGGACCTCGCACGATCATGAACTCTTGACGCAGTTCTTCTTTGAAAAGTTCAAAACCCCAGCACTTTGTATAATGGACTCTGCCATGGCCGTTTGTTATGCTTACGGGATCGGCACGGCCACCGTTGTCGATGTGGGATACGAAAAAGTCGATATAACCGCTGTGAGCGATTTTGTCTCACATGAAGTAGGTAGGGGAGTAGCTATCTCGGGTTACGGTGGAGAGGCTATGACACAAAAGCTCTTTGACCTGTTAGGCCCCAAATCCTGGGCACGGGATATGTGTGAGCAACTCAAGAAGAGTAATATTTGTGAACTCCTTCCACAGGGTACACCGCTTCCGGGAGGGCCCCAAGGCGATTCACAGGGAATTACTAACCCTGCAGCCGCTGCGTCTACTGGTGCTACTGAATCTGGGCCAGGAGCGCCTCGCGTCACTATCTCAGACGCGGATATGAGAGATGACGATCCCATCATAAAGGACGGCGAGGATAATGACGGTGTGCTAGACGTCGCCAGCATTGTTGCAAGTGGGAAAACAGCGGAGTTCCTGGCCCGCAAAGAGAGAGAAAAGGCAGAAAGGGCAGCGGCTAGAAAAGCAGCGACAGATGCAACTAATGCAATTACGAAGCCAGTGAGGCTACCAAATTCAAAGAAGGAAAAGAATACGTTCTGGTATGAGGAGCGACGGCAAAATCAGGATGACGACGCTACGAATGAAAACGGAAAGAGAACAGCGGATCAAAACGATGCTAAATCAGGCAGCGATTCGAAAAGACAGAAGACACCAGAACCTGAAGCAGAAGCTAGCGCAACATTAGAGGCAAAAGGGGACACTACAGGAGACGTGGTGATGGCAGAGGAAACGGAAGCCTCGAGGCGGGAAAAAGACAAAGCCGCGAGAAAAGAGGAGAAGCGCCGAAACAAGCAACAGCTTCTAGCAGAAACCCGGGATGTCTTACGGAAGGAAATCGAAGTAGGAGTCGAACGGTTCATGGCAGCCGGCGGAAACTCACTAGAAGGTGGAGGTATATTAGAAGGCATAGCAGATAGTATACATCGCACCGTTTTAGCCGTCGAAGAAGTCGGTAAAAGAGGTGAACTGTGGGATTCGCTGATTATCGTTGGCAATGGAAGCAAAATTAGGGGTAAGCAACACCCACGTCGCACCGTTTTGTTATCTAAAGGCTGATCGTTTAATTCATGTAGGCTTCAAGGACGCGCTAGTCTCTGTCCTCAACAGTAAATATCTAATATCCCCGTCTTCCGCTACAATCTTCACGTCGGAACTACCATCCAATCTCTCCACTCCGCTAGCCACAGGAGCCAACACCCCACAGCCCCAATTACCTGGAATGTCTCACAGCAGCAACGTCAACCCCTTACTTCTCGCTGCTACCACCGCCTCTAACCCGATACTCAACCCCGCCGCTTCTGTAACCAGCCAGCAACACCAGCAGCACAATCTACACTCATCGCACGGCCAAACACCCACAAGCATCAAACTAGCCAAGATCCCAGAGTATTTCCCAGAGTGGAAAGACGTCGGGTTTGAAGAAGCGTCATTTCTAGGCGCGCAGGTTGCGGCAAAGGTGGTATTTGTAGTTGACCAAGGAATTAGCAAAGGGTTTATGACAAGAGTAGAGTATAATGAGATGGGCCCATTGGGGATCCATGAGTGTAGCCTCTAAAGGATGAGATATTCTCAGATCTCTAACTGCTACAGCGCCGCGGTGGTTAAAATCGGCGTTTTTAGAGATATGATAATATGATGGACCCGGGCGGAAATATAAAATAGGCGGGAGAGAGAGGCGCCAAACCCTGTACGAGAATAGAATTATTTTTTCTCTTTTCCTTTTTGTCCCCCCCCCCCCAACCAACCCCATGAAACCGCTCCCTTCCCCAACCTCCTCCTCCTCCTCCTCTTCCGCCTAGTTAACCAACCTGTAAAAAAAAACAGAAAAAAAAAAAAAAAAAAACTCCCCTACTGATGCCTAGATTGCGCCCCCCCCCCCCCTCTCACACCGTAAAAATTTAAAATTAAAAAAGAGACTAGAGAGAGAGAGAGCGTAGGCAGCAGCAACAACAATGTGACCATGACAAGGCAGCCAGCAATACCTATAGCATCGAGCCCTCTAGCGCTGTAGGGGTAGTAAATACGGATGGTGGTGTTCTTTGGGGTTTGTGGTGGTGGTGGGAGGGGTTTTGCCGGTTGTATATCTGTGGTGGGGGTGTTGGGGGGGGGAGGAGGGTCAGTGAGATATCTGGAGTTTGGGTGAAAAATTTTTTTATATTATTATTTTATTTCGTTGGTAATAATAAAAGAGAGCAGTTTTTTTTTTGGGGTTATAAAGTGCAGAGGTGAGAAAAAAAAGCTCTTTTGGCATTCGCGAAAAGTGTGCCACCTAGAGAGGGGACAAAACAAAAGTTGGTTCTAGGAAGTGGGTTTGTCTCTTGTTCTGAAGGGCTTCTTTTTGGCCCGGCAGGATAGGTGGGCAGATAGTATGAAGGTGCGTCGAGGCTTCGAAGGCTATTGGGCGGTTTATCCGGTTCCCTCCTCCTCTTCGGGTTTGCTATTTTTGGAGTACTTGTCACCAAGCCTAGGTGTAAGGTCGACCTGGTCTAGAGTCGCACCTTTGCCTCCGTAGGCCTCGGGAATTCCCTCGCCAATTTCTTGAGCAAGCTGATTGCCATTACTCATGAAAGTGAATTTATTGGTGGTTGCCGTAGGAAGGACGAGCTTCATGCTGCTGTACACCCACTGCATGATAGTAGGCACATTGACAAAGTATTTCCTGGCGAGCATTTCAGGGTAGTGGTCTCTGAACGCTTCGATAACGCGTTTAGAAGAGGCTCGGATCGAGGCGTCCATGGTGAAGAAGCGGACTGAAAGGTAGTCATGGACTTGGTAGATCTGGTACGGGTCGTCACCACAACCGTAGTCTGGGATAGCAATTCTACCAGCAGTGAAATTGAGCTGTCTCATGGCCATCTCCATCAGCGCAACGCGCCAACGAAGGAAACTGCATAAAGTTAGCAATGCACTGGGATCGCACGAAAAGCAAAAATCAAAAAAGCAAATAAAAAACTCACTCTTCAACATCGCCAAACGTCGCTGTGTTGTCCTTGACGGAACCGTAGATGTTCCAAGTAATGACAACTTTATTTTCATCCTTGTTTGAGTCGTCAATTGTGGTGACATAACCGACTCCCTCAAATTTGCTCCTGTCAAAAGTTTCGACCACAGTGTGGGCTGCTTCGAACTTGGAACGCCACGTAAGAGTCTGTATGAGCTGGTGGGAAGCGCGGTCTACGTTATTGGCGTTGGCACGAAGAAACTTTTGAAGGATGTTTCTGCACTGAAAACGCCGTTTTGGGTCCGTTTCTATGTGTCTCATCTGGAAGCCCCAGATTTCGTTTGCACCGGCCGACTGCAGCACCGCTGGTAGTGCTGTCTCGAACCTGGTGATTGGATGGTCGTCGGGGAGGGCAGGCCATTCGGGATAGACACTCGAGGCTCCCTGGGAATCGATAAGCGGTCTGTGGCGCAGAAGAGGACAGCGTTATATACCTTGGGCTCAGCATCACGGGCGACAGGTGCAGGCTTGTCGTTTGCAGGCTTGTCGTGTGCAGGCTCGCCGGGGTTGCCACTATCGGCGGTAGACTGGGAAACCATGAGCATTACGTTTGTGGACGGGGCCTCATATCTACCTTGGGAGAGCTTTCCTCGGCAGCCGCCTTGCCAGTATCCATCCTGCGGGTGCTGGTAACGCTCGATACCTACAGACGGTCTACAGCGATGGCTTGTCCGCGTCCAACGGATGGCGGTGCGGCTTCAGAACAGAGCGGAGGCGATCGTGGCCGTGACGGAGCCACAAGCTCAAGGCCCAGGAACCGGCGACGGAGCTTCGTCTCCCGGCGCTAATTAAGCGATATCGAATCGCCGAAGAGCCGCGTCCTTGGCGTTGCTACCCGCCAACCGTCTCCTTGTCTCCCAATCTCGGTGAGTTTATACCAGACACTGGCTCTTCTGGCCCTCCCCAGGCTACTGGCATCGGCCTGTTCGTCTTCTTGTCCATCGCTATGCACCTCCAAGGATCCTGTGCGAGTGTCCTTGCTTAGCGGGGAAGAAATTTCGGGCTGCTCACTCTTCTCTACCCCCGGAGTCGCTGGCAAACAGGGACGACAGGCCCCAACGCCCCTTCACCATTACGCTATGGAGCCAGTGCCAGATTGGCGGTCAATAGCACAATGACCCCGGCTGCTGGAGCGGAATCGTGCCGCGGCAGAAGGCAGCGGAAGAACTGGCATGGCTCCCGGTGTATGCCATTGGCGCCGTCGAACGACGATAAGTCTTGGTGTGACGGACGTAGGGCTCGACTTTATCTCCTTGCTGGCGCAAGATAGGGTATCGGTGCAGTCCTGCTCTACCCGTATGTCATGCCATTATCGCGCAGGAATCGCCCGCAGCTGGACAGCCAGAGGCCGCTATATATATGCATATTCACCTGGGAGACGGGCGAATCTCAATCTATGACAGCGACAAACTTCGATAACCCGGGCCGCGGTCTTCCACATTTAGCCATCCAGATTTGGCAGCACATGCATCCGTTCGGGACAACATTAACCACGGAACTGAGATGGCCTAGATATTTTCTCGGAATCCAACAGCGGCACTGAGCGACCCGGACCCTGCAACCAGGTGGCTTCCCAGGTCGTGTCGTTGCGACGGGAATCACTGAGGTCCCGCTCGAAACGCATGAAGGAGAAAGCGGTGTGTGCCGGCCTTCGGCTATCGATAAGACTGAGAAATTGCCCAACAGCATGTTTCCTCGCAACACCTCGTTTCGAAATAAATTCTTCCGCTCAGGCCTCGAGCTCTTCCGTCTTAATCCCTTAACCCGCCCTCGCTGTCAGGTCTGCACTCAGGTCTGCACTCTAGCTTCTCTGCTGCTTCTCCTGCTCAATTGCTCAAACCTCACCCAATACCGCCATCATGACTGTCGCGTCGCATGAACTGAATCTCCAGGAGATTCACGACTTCCTCGTCGAGCTAGCCAAAAAAGCTGGGGAGATGGCCCTTGCGGCCAATCCGTCGACCCTGACAGCGGATTCAAAGAAGAATTGTCAGTTGCCCCAATTGGCGCATAGTCCCGCGAGAGCGAGCTTGCTGACGACTCCTAAAGCTTCCGACTTGGTAACGGAGACTGACCAAGCGATCGAAAAGATGGTCTACACGCAGTTGAAGGCCAAATACGTGAATTATGAGTGTGTTCATACCCCCCCTACCTTTTTACGTTTGCCGAAAATCTAGAGCTGACATGGACCACTAAATTTAAGATTTCTCGGCGAAGAGACATATAAGCCCGGCATGAAGCTCACCGATGCTCCGACCTTCATATGCGACCCAATTGACGGGTATGTCGACTAGTGCATCCCTTGACCCACTGGCCAAATTTATCTGTTGCTGAACAATTAATTTAGAACAATCAATTTCGTCCATGCTTTCCCTAATGTCTGCATTTCTCTTGGATTTACCCTAAACAAGAAACCGGTGGTTGGAGTAATCTATAACCCTTTTCAACACCGAATGTTCACTGCCATTCGTGGATGCGGTGCCTATCTCAATTTAACCACTCGTCTCCCACTTAAAGCCCGTCCTGAGCCTTTAACGGGCCTCTCTAACGCCTTGGTATCAGTGGAGTGGGGTTCGGACCGTTCTGGGCGCAACTGGGATACCAAAATCGAGACGTTTCGGAGACTTGCAACTAGTGCAGAGGATGGCGGTGCTATGGTCCATAGTCTGCGGTGTATGGGGAGCGCGGCGCTTAATTTTTGTGCGGTTGCAGCGGGCTATGTAGATGCTTATTGGGTTAGTAACCTTTTTGCTTTTATGATTTCTTTTTATATTATCTATCTGGTTTTGTATGAGGGGGGTTATTCGAGTACTGACGGGGAAAATAGGAAGGTGGCTGCTGGGCTTGGGATGTTGCCGCAGGGTGGATTATCGTCGAGGAGGCGGGTGGCATCATTGTCGATTCCAATCCCGGAAACTGGGAGCCAACCGTTGACGGGCGAAAGTACCTTGCAATCCGCGCCGCACCATCTGGGCAGAAAGAATTGATTGAAGAATTATGGGGCAATGTCGTCGGGGCGTACGACTATTCCCCCTGATGGTTTTCGGCATTTTCTTCCGGAGTACCCGTTGGGTCGCCTTTCTATTGGGACTTAGATCACGACTATACCCTCTTGCATTTAGATTTGGACCTCCTCTTGTCAAACGATGCATTGAGATTCCCTTTGTGAGTTAGATAGACCGCTTCTTAGATTCCAGGAGTTTTGATATATCTTGGGTCATCTGGCTAGTGAAACTTTTTTTCTTTTTTTTTTGTGGCATCCCGGTGTGTTGGTACCAGCAGTCATTAAAAAAAAAAACAATCAGGCGAGTTTATAGCGGGTCTGCAGAGCCTCTAGATTCAGCTTCTCTTTAAATAACGTGCGGGAGTAATACTAAATTAAATGATCAAGCGTGCAGGGCAGCTCGGAGAACCGGTGAGCGCCTTGTAGATGTAGTGCGCCACACTGCAAACGGACACGGGCGAAGCGCAATCACTTATATTGCACACAACTCGGCCACTTCTGGCTTTAATATTGGCCCTTGACGCTGTGCTTCGTATATAGCCTTGCGGGATAGAGTGGGAGTGGGAATGTTTTTTTCCAAACCCCCCTTTTTTTTTTTTTTTTTCGCACGGCGGCTCCCAAGGTTGATGCCAGGGGCAGTGTTTTTTTTTTCTGTTGCCTGGGGGGGTTTGGTGTTGTCTCGGCAGTGTCGTTGTGGCACAAGCACGTACCTGTATACACACACCATCACACCATACATACAAACATACATACTCAGACTCCGCACCTCCACACGTGTTTTTGCAAGTATGTATGGATAGAAGTACAGACTACTTGTCTCGTGAAAACAGCAACGCGTATCAGATATTATCATGTGGGGTTGGCATACAGGGAGTTGGCGCTGCAAAGCAAACGTAAAAGTAACGTTTTATTGTGTTGTGCGTTCAGGTGATTCTGCTCTGTCCATACATACACATACTCTGCTACCCGTGGATGCTGCCTGTGAGCGGGGCCGGATATCTGGGCGCCACCAGGCTCACTTCAACCTGCGCACGCTCTGGATTCCGGATCCTGGATTCTGCCTATGGATAGGCAGCCAAGAAGCTAAGAGGGGCTTGGCTCGTGTCGGCTTGCTAGCTGGCGCTGTTTGGAACCCCACCAGCGGTGATTGGATGACGCCCGCAAACGGGGCTGCGACTGCGTTGATCCTGCGCTGCTTTCGCTCTTGGGGATGATGGGCTCAACCCCACCTGATGGCTAGGCTCCGACCGCTGGCGGTCGCCGTCCCTATCGGGGATCAGGGAGTTGCCGCTCTGGGCTGTGCGTGGTTGAGGCTGCCTGGAGGCTATGACAACACCAGCAGAACGCCCTTACGGTGCCTCTCTGCATTAATATCGATCTAGAGCCGACCAGAGACTGCTAGCGTTGCTGGTATCGAGTGACTTCACTGCTGGCACTACTGGTACTACTGTGGGCGTGATCATGTCTTCTTAAATACCACCCTCAGCTTAAGCACACCCTTAGCGGCATCACGCCCTTCACAGCACTTTGATATTCTAATATTCCTACCATGGGGACCGAGCTGTATCGGACCCGGAGACCACCCGGAGCGCCACGGCCAATGGTGCAAGAGCACTGGCAAGAACACGTGCATCTGTTCGCACAGATTGAGGGGCTGGAGCGGAAGTCCAGATGGGTCCCTGCCAACCCAGCTCCGTCGAGAATCCCCGCTAGTCTCACCGAACTGGATAGTCTGGTAGAAGGGAAATGGCGGCAGTTCGAGCCGCCGACGAAGGAGTTGGCTTTAGTCGAAGTTGGCACCCCTCCAGAAATCTGCAGAATTATCCGCGAGTCGCTGGAAAATCAAGTGGCGGCCAGACAAAGATCTTTGCATGAGTTGGAACCTAGTATCCAGGAAACCGAAACCGACCACGATTCCGTGTCTGTGGATCTAGAAGATGGTAGTGCTCCTCCCCCCGCACCGGCAACGACTGCTAGCCCCAGCGAGAGCCAACACATGCTACGGGATTCAAGCAGCTCCAGTGCTTCCGCGTTAAGTGGGGTGCGGTCTAATGGATCTAGCGTACGGAATGCTGGGCTTACGCCGTCAACCTCCCGAAGCTCCAACTCAAGCAGGGGAACCCAAAACAGAAATGCCAAACCCCAAGTGCAAAAGAGTGAAGTTACTGCAAGGCGACCTCTTCCTTTTGTTCCGTTCTTTGGAGCTCTTCCAGCAAGCAGTAAGGTGGCGGGACCACACCAGGCCTCCCCGAGGGCAGCTCAAATCAAGAAGTTTTGGAATGACAGAATGAGCGATGGGTGTGTTCCCCCGCCGTTATCCCTGTGGTTAATTAGGTTTGTAGCTGATCAGGCGGACAGCGAATGTGCTTCGTGCATGGACGGTGTGAAGAATAGGAAGCTAGTTGCTCTACAGTGCCAACATAAGTATTGTGCAGAATGCTTTTCCAAGTTGGTTGTGTACGTGTTCCATACCCCCAGTTGCTTTTTCACTTGGGTTTTGATTTGTATTGCTTCCATGCTTTCCAATTAATGGGAACGTTCTTGTATGGTTAGCTGCAGAGTTCTCAAATCGCTGACTGGATACCGGTCTATAGCACGGCATTGATGGATGAGTCGTACTTCCCACCTAAATGTTGTGTGATGGAAATACCGGTCAAGGTCATCCAAGGGCATTTAAGCTTCAGGCACAGGGCTCTCTATAAGCGCAAAGTGAAGGAATATGCCGTGCCGGCGGGGGACCGACTCTTCTGCCCCTACCCAACATGTGCGAGATGGAACCCTCCGAGCAAGAAGGTTGTCAAGTTTGGTGCAATCAAATGCAGATACTGCAGACGCAAGATCTGCTTCACTTGCAAGGGCAAAGCTCACGAGACCGGGGCCGACTGTCCACAAGATTTTGCGCTAGAAGCAACAATGCGGCAGGCTCAGCGCAATGGCTGGAGGCGCTGCTTCCGCTGTAAAAATATGGTTGAGAAGCAATCCGGCTGTATTCATATAACCTGCAAATGCAAGGCTGAGTGGTGTTACACCTGTAAGTCACTCAACTCACTATTTAACGGTGCTCGTAAATCACATGTGCTAACAAACGCCCAGGTGGGGCACAGTGGAAGACCTGCAGTTGCACAGAGGAGGATGAAGCTCTCAGGCACCAGGCTCTAGAACAACAAGCAAACGGGGAGGACGAAGAAGCCAGGGAGATTGCGGCTGCAATTGCTGATATCGAAAGACAAGAGCATGAGGAGATAGAACGAGCATTGGCACGTGACGGGGCGGAAGCTAGGGAGACTGCAAGACGTCAAGAGGCGCGCCTACGCACAGAGAGATTGCAAACTGAGAGCGAACGAAGGCGGAGAAATCACGCAATGGAGCGGGCCGAGAGAAATGAAGTTAGGCGGCTTAGGGCAACCGCAGATGAGCTTGATAATCTTTGGATCGCCTTTCATCGGGTCCATAGGATGCAACGCAAAATCCTTTTGCAGCACCACGCCGAAGCACGCTCAGAATTCACGTCGGACGCCAGGGAAGCTGAAGCGGCTTACTCTAGAACGCGCTCATCAGTTCGGGCCGCCTCTAGGACACGGCATTCGGAACTTATGCAGGAAATCCGAGCTCTCCACGGTACCCTCCCCCGAGCGCTCCAAACCCGTCAGCAAATCGAAGGCAGTTACTTCGTGCCAATATCCCCCAGGGGCGACGCGAGCCGGGAACAGGGTGCTGAGCGTTCTAGCATCTACACAGCGTATCCGCAACCGCTCAGAGTGATGCAGAGCTCAGCAGCGGCGGAGAAGAGGAGGGAGAAGGCGGCTCTTGATCAGCAGGAGTTGCAGCAGGCGGCGGATATAATGTGGTTTGAGGCCCTCTTTGGCGAAAGATCGCGGATGCTAGAGGATCTAGAAGCGCGGATGGTCTCACCACCCCCCTAATACGGTAGCCTGAGCGCGACTACCAGAGGGATGTATTGTGCTCCGATCGGCGATATAGCAGCGTTATGTGTCGCTTGTTTTTTGAGGATTCTATTGAGGTTGCTGGTGTATCTCCTGATGGTTGTTAACCTGAAGTTTACGGTTCATATAGTGGAGGTTGTGCTTTGGTATAGTTGTATAGCCGGGTTTGGCTAGTTTCAGGTTTAGATTTGCGTCCGGATATATATCTCTTCCGTTCCTTGCTGGTCCGGCCCTACCAGTTGCCTGCTTTTCCTTTGTCCTCGTCATTTTTCTACTCTGATCCTCTCCCAATATTTCAAATCTCGACATAGTCATTCCTCCTTCTGCCAAGGTGTGCGAGTGCAAAGACTTAGCTCCCCCCTTCACCTTAGTTTATTGGTGAGAATAAATCTCAACTCTACTCCGGTACTGCGTAGTAAACCGCCTCACTCGCTCCACCCCTTTTTTATTATTATGTGCGTGTCACAGCAAGTTTGTCGTTAGTTAGTTAGCTGGATGTCCGCTGTCCGCTGTTGCCAAGACGTCAGGCACGTGACGCGTATGAGTTAGCCAGCCAACCTCTTGGAGATCGGGTTTCACTGATACCGAGCTGAGCGGCGCATGAAGTCTATAAAGCGCTTTGCCAGCCATGATAAACCCACCGCGGCTATTTTCGTGCTCCTGAATACCTAAAACACCTTGGCGTGAGGACCCACGATATAGCGCGCTGTTGGGGACTGCACGATATCCCTTTTGTTGAATTGCTGGCCGTTTAATTTCTATCCTACGCAACCTCCAACAAGCCACCTTTGACAGCAGCCGCGAGGCTACAACCGTCTTCCGCCAGAGTCGCATTGGCGACCAACTACTTGCCTCTAGCCCACCTTTGCCCCATCACAATCACAAGTCATGGTCTCTAAGGCGGGAACCTTCTTTCTCGTCATCTTCGTCATCCTCATCCTCATCGCCATCGGCTGGGTAGTATTCACACAGCTCCGCGCTCGGCGTCTTGGGCTCCCTCCGCCCTCCCTATCGACCTACAACCCCTTCCACAACTCCCGCTCTGCATCAGCAACCTATCCAGCCCCCGCTCCGGGAGGAATTCAAGGCTGGATTGCAGACAAGTATCGCGCACTGCGTCAACGGGGCGGAGCCGGGCGTACTGCGGATGGGGCGTATGAGGGTCCCTCGGGATTTGGGGGTAGTAGAGGCGGAGGAGGGGGACGGAGAGGCTTTGGTCCCCTAGATCCGGATGAGGCGTGGGATGCGAGGGTCGGGCATGAGGCTGATCCATATGGGCCAGGGCCAGGCGGGTATTATGAGGAACAGGAGTTGGGACTCCATCATTCTGAGCGCAGTACTGCGTATTCCGGCGGGGCTACAGCTACACAACCTACGTACCATACCTCCCCACCCTCCCCACCACGAGGTCGGAGCCGCAGCCGGGACCCCCCGGTTCAGAATCCATTTGACGATTCCGCGGCGACACAGAGCAATGTTGGTTTGAGGGGGTTGAGTCCGAGACCATCAAGTCGCAGCGAACATCACGATGAGGAGGAAGGGGAGAGAAGGAGTATCTTTAGGGAGAATATTTCATGAGAGAACGGGGAGAGGTGGGAAGGATTAGTTTTTTTTTTTTTTTTTCTCTCTTTCGTTTTTTGGTAAATGCAATATCTGTGAGGGTAGGAAGGAGGGGTAGGGCGGAAAGGAGGGGAGGATTGCTGGACTAGTTCTAGACGTTTAGGGGGGTGGGGGGGTGGGGAAGGGGAATAGGGAGTGGCGGTGTTTTTTTTGCGGGCTTTCTGTTATGTGTTTTTACTAATTAGCACGAGGGCTATGAATGAATGGAATGATTCATTCATCTGTTGCCCCTTTTGCGCTAGGGAATGGCATGTGAATGAAGAGTTGGCCGGGAAAGAAAGATGACTCCCTCCTCCCCTCCCCAACCTTCCCGCTTTCGATTTCTTGGCCATCAAAATTAAAGTATCTTTTTTTTTTAACTTAATTCATCGTGTAAAAAAAAAAGGCTTCCATTTTGTATTGTATTGTTGTTTCCCATCTTCCCTCTTCCACGTGAAAAAGACAGACTCTTTTTAAAAAGCGCAAAAAAAAAAAACCCCCTAAAAGAATTTAAAATTTATTCTATTTTCCCACCCATCTGAGAGAGTGTGTCGGAAAAGAGAAAAATAATAATAATAAGAAAAAATAATATGAATAACGTAGAAAGGCCGAGAAACCAAGATCAATAAAAACTAATTACTTAAAAGGGTGCAAATATCTTTACCTGCTATAATACGTTTAATTATGGAGGGGTGTTGTGTTTGGGAGGTTTGGGAAAGGTTGGGAGGGATGGGGATGGGGAAGGGGGAAAGGAAGGGAGGGTTGTGGGGGAGGGGAAGGGGAAAAGAGGGAAGAGGGGAAAGAGGAGGCGGGGGGGGGGTGTGGATCATCTGCTCCGCTAACTAGCGAAAACGAACGACGACAAATTGGCGACAAACGACGTCACAGGTTGTATTTAATTTTTAAAAACTTGCTTTGGGGGGGATTGTCAGTTGACTGGGGGGGAGGGGTTTACTTACGATAACTGGGTTCAGGATTAAAAACTGGGTTTTTTACTTGCTTGCTTGCAACAACTGGGTTTTTTTTTTTTTTTTTTTTCTTTTTTTTTTTTACGACAGACAAGGGTGTATACGGGAGGAGTAGGCATGTGCAAGGGGGGTGGGGGGGGATCAGAGAGCCGGGGGGAAATCTTGCGGTCTTGCGGTCTTGCATCTTGTGGCTTTTTTTTTGGGCTCGGTGGATTTTGGCTTTTGGTGGCTGGGGCTATTGACCCGGGTCGGGGAGAGAGGGGAAGGAGAGAGAGGGGGTTGGGGTTGGGTTGGCACTGGGTGGAATTGGGGGTAGAATTAGGGTTAAATCGGGGTCGGGATGGGGCACTGGGTGGGGAATTGGGACTGGAGTTTGGGGCTGGGTTGGTCGAGTTATAGTTTTAGGCTCACATTTCTTTTCGGGGTTTGTTTGTTTGTTTTTTTTTTTTTTTTTTTTATAACTGTAGTAGTAGTAACAATAATAGATGGATGGGAAGGAAGGAAGGAAGGAGAAGAAAGCGAGCGAGAGAAAAAAAAAAAAAAAAAAGTCATCACCGACATTATTATTCATTCATTCACCCCTCACCCCTCCCTTCCCCGGGGGGTGCGGGGTAGAGAAAGAGAGAGAGGGGGAGGAAGCGGAAGGGCCGGGAAGGGGAGGGAAGAATTTTTTTTTTCTTTTTTTTTTTTTTTTTTTAATTTTTTTTTTAATTTTGCCGATGCGGGGAGGAGAGAGAGTGAGCGAGCGAGAGAGAGTGGGGTGGGGCCGGTTGGTTGGTTGGTTGGTTGGTTGGTTGGTTGGTGGGGGGAAGAGGAGGGGTGGTGGTGATCGGTTCTTTCTTTCTTTCTTTCTGTTTTGTGAAACCTGGTAAAACTGTGGTGGTGACTTGGTGGACTGAAAGACGGGAAGTGAGGGATGGATATGTATGTATGGATGATGGAGGGGAAGGAGGGAGTGGAAGGAAGGAAGGAAGGAAGGAAGGATTGGTTGGTTGGTTTGGTTTGGTTGGTTTTTGGATTAGTCGCGTTGGGTAACTATATTAGTTTTTATTATTTTTATTTTTTATTTTATTTTTATTTTTTAATTTAATTTAATTTAATTTATTTTTATTTTTTATTATTTTATTTATTTATTATTTTTATTATTTTATTTATTTATTTTAATTTTAATTTTATTTTTATTTTTCTCAAGAGTAAATAAAAAAAATAGAGTTCGGAATTGCAATAACAGAGAAGTAAGGAAAAAAGGAAGGAAAAAAAGGTGTTTGTATAGCGATGATGGCGTCAATTTGGCTCACGAAAGAACGCAAGGGGGGGGTGTGACAAAAAAAAAAAAGAGTGCAACGTCATCCGGGGGGGAGGGAGGGGGGACTTTGCAAATCCTACATCTTACATGTACATGGGCGATTCGCAAATTCTTTTTTATACACATGGTTAAAGAGGAAGGGGCCTTTTTTTTGCTCAACCTCTTATGTTAAGCATTGGTGAGAGTGGAATGTATTGATTATTACTACTACTACTACTATTATTATATATATATATACATCGTACCGCTTCTGTCGTGAAGGGAAGTGGGTGTGGGAAATTTTTTTAATTTTTGTATATATATACATATATATATTTTAATTATTTTAATTTATTTTTATTTTTATAATTCTTTTTATAATTCTTTTTTAATATTTATTTTTTTTTAATTTTTATAATTTTTATAATTTTTAAATTCTTTTTTTTTTTTTTTTTAATTTTTTGGAGGGTTTTTTTAAATGGTAATTAAAAATAGAATGATGGGTTGGGGGGGGGGAATTGAGGAGGTTGTTAACTGTACAATGGTAATAATATGGATGGGAATAAAAGGGGTTGAAATGTGAGGAATATAGACGAAATAAAAGGGTTTAGAGAATATGGGTAGTATAGTAAAATAAAAGGGTTTAAAAGCACAAGTAATATAGTAAAATAAAAGGGTTTTTTTAAAAACAACGGGTGGTATAGTAAAATAGAAGGGTTTTTTTAAAAACAACGGGTGGTATAGTAAAATAGAAGGGTTTTTTTAATAACAACGGGTGGTATAGTAAAATAGAAGGGTTTTTTTAAAAACAACGGGTGATATAGTAAAAATAAAAGAGTTTTAAAAATACGGATGGTATAGTAAAATAAAAAGGTTTAAAAACATGAATAAATATAGTAAAATAAAAATAATACAGAAAAGAAAAATAAAAATTAAAGAAAAAATTTTTTTAATTTAAATATTGATAATAATATTCATCTGTTTGTTTACTCATTTATCCTATCAGTCTTTCATTACCTATCTATTTTTACTATTAGCCTTTATTTATCCACCTATTTACTATTAGCCTTTATTTATCCATCTATTTACTATTAGCCTTTATCCACCTATTTACTATTTAGCCTTTATTTATTCACCTATTTACTATTTACTATTTACTTTTCACTTTTTTTTTTTTTTTTTTTTTTTTTTTTTTTTTTTTTTTTTTTTTTTTTTTTTTTTTTTTTTTTTTTTTTTTTTTTTCTTTTTTTTTTTTTGGGGGGGGGGGGGGGGGGGGGGGGGGGCTTGGGTTTTTTGAGGTTTGGGGTTGGGGGTTTTCGTTGTGTATGCGCGCGCCTGTGCTTTTGGGGGTTTTTTTTTTTTTGTTGTGTATACGCCTGTGCTTTTGGGATTTTCGTTTTGTGTGTGTGTGTGTGTGTCTTGCCTGTGCTTTTGGGATTGGGATTTTTACATTGTGTATGCGCCTTTGCTTTTATTAGGGTTTTTAGGTTTTTTGGGTTTTGTATGTGTGTTTGTATGCGCCTGTGCTTTTTGGGATTTTTCATTTGTGTTATGCATTGTTGCTTTTCGTTGTGTATGTGTTTGTGCTTTTAGCTCTAGCTAGCTTCGGGGTTTTTTTAGTTTTGGGGTTTTCTCGTTGTATTGTGGTGCCTTTGCTTTTGGGGTTTACACATACATTGTGTATGCATTGTGCTTTTTAGCTCTAGCTTCGGGCCTTTTTAGTTTTAAGTTTGCTTTTATTTAGTTTTTGTTTTAGTTTTTAGATTCGGGTTTGGGGTTGGGTTTGGAGGGTTTGGATCTTTTTCTTTTCTTTTCTTTTCTATTCTTTTCTTTCCTTTCTTGGCTCTGTCGGTCTGTCGTCTGTGTGGTCTGCCTGGGTCTGTCTGTCTGTCTGTCGGTTCTGTGTCTGGGGGTCGGTCGGTCTGTCTGTCTGGGGTCTGTGGTCTGTCGGTCTGTGTCTGTCGGTCTGGTCCTGTCCGTTCTGTGGTCTTGGGGGGGGGGGAGGGGCGGTCGTGCTTGGTTAGCTTAGCTAGCTTGATCGGCTTGGGTTGGCTTGGTTGGGGAGGTCTGTCCTGGGGGGCACGGGGACTGACGGGCGGGGAGAGGGGGGGGGCTGGTGCTGGATGACGTTTACTCTTTTCTTTTTTTATTATTATTATTTTAATTTTTTTATCTTTTTGGCCTTTTTTGGCATTTTGGTGTTTTGACTTTTGGCCTCTTTGGGCCTTTTTTTGGCCTTTTTGGCCTTCTTTGGTATTTTGAAATTTTGACTTTTTACCGTTTTTGCCTCTTTTTCCTTCCTTTTTGCACGGGGGAGGGGGGCGTTCGGATAGATCTTGCAGAGATCTGCACTGCGCGTCGCTCACTCGTTCCTGCTGACTTGGCTTTGGTTTTCGGCTTTTTTGGCTTTTTGGCTTTGGCTTTGGCTTTGGCTTGGTTTTGGTTTGGTTTGGCTTGTTTTTTTTTTTTTTTTTTTGGGCTCTTGCGGGGTGGCGGCCGGGGGTGGGGGATGGGGGAAATGGGGAAGGAGGGGTTCCGAAGCATCGGAGAGAGGAGGAGCAGGTGGAGGGAGGGAGTGAGCGGAGGGGGCAAGAGAACCCCCAGAGATGGCAGATGATAGACGGATGGATGAGGGTGGGTTTGGTGTATAAAAGGAGGCCTGATTCCCGGTGTTTTTTTTCTTCTTCTCTTCTTCTGTATCCACATCCACATCCATCATCCTCATACACTCACACGCTCTCACACTCTCACACACACCCTCACACTCTCGCACGCGCCCTCACACTCTCACACACCTCAAGCACACTGGCAATCACACAATTTACCTCCTCCGTCGTCTACAGCTCGAGATTCTGACATACATACTAAAGTCTCCTCCTCCTCCTCCCGTTCAAGATTGTCGTTGGTTGTCTCTCTCACTCTGTGGATTGAGGTTTACTGTGTTGGATTGAAAAAAAAAAAAAAAAAGAGCAAGGAAAAGGGTCTTTGGTCATCATTTCATCCTCGATCTCCCTTCTCTCTCTTCTTCACCCCTCTACAACACCCACACACGCACGCTCGGACCTGTCGCAAAGATGAAGATTTCCGGCGGTTTTTCACTACTGGCGCTTACTTTCGCCGTTTTTCTGTCGTGGTGGGCTGGTTCGGTGTCTGGCAAGGTGGTGGATTTGACGAAGCCGTGGCTTTCCAACGATACACACTATAACCTCGAAACGATGACCCTTTGGACGACCAAGTTGGTTCAATCCCAGTTTCAGGCCCGGATACCGCTTGCCAACGGTTACACCGGTATCTCTCTGGCTGCCGAAGGTCCGCTATTCGCTGCAGACATGAATCTGACCGACTCGCGAGGTCCTCCGCCAACGGAAGGCTGGCCTATGTTTGACCCACGGCTGTCTTTTGCCACCATTGCTGGCTTCTGGGACGAGCAGGCCAACACGACAGAGACGAATTTCCCGGATCTGCTCAAGAATGGCGGCGAAAGCGTCTCCAGCGGGATACCTCACTGGAGCGGCTTGATTTTCACCACCAGCAATGGAGATAGCTACGTTGCTGGTGTTGATAACGAGACGGTTTCGAATTTCAATTCGAGCCTGAATATGCGAGATGCCATTGCCACCTGGACCCTCACATGGACACCTGGCGATATCTCGTTTAACCTGTCGTACCAGCTGTTTCTCAGTCACGCGCAAGGCAGGGAATCCGTGGCTGCCGTGCGGTTGGACATTGTGCCATCGGAGGACTGCAATGGCACCGTTACGGACATACTCGACGGGCGGAGCGCCCTGCAGTCTTCAGCCATTGGAAAGGGGTTCGACACCAACGGCAATGGCGACTCCGGAGAACCGCCGGCGAATACGGTGTGGACAGCAGTGAGTCCAGACGGCCTCGAGGACGTTGTTGCTTACGTCTACGCGGCCCTGGACTTTACAAACGACTCGGTCAGTCTGGGCTCGCGGAGAGAGGGTCGGAATCAGCCATACATTTCGACCGAAGCTTCGACGATTGCGCAACAGGTTGACGTTGGCTTGACGAAGGGCAAAACCGCAACATTCATTAAATATGTTGGGATTGCTTCGTCTGATGGGTTCCCCGGGATGGCTGATGTCGTGGCGCGGACATCTGCCCTGTATGGCAAGAAGATCGGCTGGGACGGGCTGCTGGCCGAATCGAAGGCTGCTTGGTCGAGCAAGTTTAACGAACACGTCGTCGAGGACTACAGGGACTCGAATGGGAGCTTGCCAAACTTTTGGCGTTCGATGCACATCACTACAGTCGCCCAGAACTTCTATCTCCTCCAAAATCTGCCGTCGCCGCGCTCTGGCTCTGGCAAGGATGATAGAAGCATTGCCGTAGGAGGCCTCACGTCTGATTCCTACGCCGGCTTTGTGTTCTGGGATGCGGACCTCTTTATGTCTCCGGGCATCTTGGCCACGCGGCCAGAATATGCCCTTTCTATTGGGCTGTATCGCGTCGCGTTGCTCCCCCAGGCACAGAGGAATGCAGTGGACCATGGTCTTTCCAATGCATCGGCTATCTACCCCTGGACGAGCTCGAGGTATGGCAACTGCACCGCCACGGGTCCTTGTTTCGACTACCAGTACCATCTCAATGGGGATATTGTCTTGAACCTGTTCAATACTTATCTTGCAACGGGAAACAAGACATTTTTGCAGGATGACGTGCTCCCTGTGATGACTGGTGTTAGCTCGATGTTTGCCGAGATGCTGGAGTTCAATAAGACGACTGGCTTGTATGAGCTGAAGAATATGACTGATCCGGTGAGTTAACTGTGACAAAATTTTTCTATTATATAAACTTTACACAAGGGCTATTATAAAACTAACGAGAATTTTTTTTTTTCCCCAATAGGATGAATACGCCAATCACATTGATAATGGAGCCTTTACTATGGGGCTCATTAGCTATGTCTTCAAAACCACGCAACAGGTCCTCCAGTTTCTTGGTATGCCCACTGTACCATCCTGGAGTCTGATCGCCGAAAAGTTGGAAATTCCACGAGACAATACGGCTGGCATCACCAAGGAATACGAAACTATGAACAACTCCTTGGTTGTTAAGCAGGCGGATGTGATATTGTTGAACTACCCGGTTGGCTATGATTCCGACTCGTCCGAGGCCCTGAAAGATTTGGACTGGGTGAGTAATCTCTTAATTTTTTTTTTTTTTTTTTATAACCCTTCTTTCTAATCTCGAGTGTTTTTTTTTTTTTATAGTATGCACAAGCACAGTCATCAGACGGTCCCGCCATGACGTTCGCAAACTACATGATTGGCGCAGCGGAATTGTCACCATCTGGTTGCAGCGCCCTGACATATGCCTTCAATTCATTTGAACCATATATCCGCGCGCCCTTCTTCCAGTTTTCGGAACAGCAAGACGACGACCCTGACACCAATGGCGGCACTCACCCCGCATACCCCTTTCTCACGGGTAGCGGAGGCTTATCCCAGGTAGCGCCCTATGGCTTTTTAGGCTACCGCCCCAAGCTCGATGGGCTCTACGTTGCCCCCTGGACGATCCCACATCTGTCGCACCTCCGAATCCGTGACATTATCTACATGGGCGCCACGATCCAGACCGTCATGAATGCCTCGCACACGACGATTATGCGCGTCAAAACCACCAGTCCATTCCTTGTGGATGCAAATGGAAATGGCACTATTAGCATAATCAACGGCAATGACGCTACCAACCCATCCTACCCGCTGGCGATCGGTCAGTCTGTCACTATTGCAAATCGCGTGACGCACACGATCAAGACGTCTCCAGGCAATCTCCTACAATGCCTGGCGGTGTGGTCTGACAGCGAGAATATCCCTGGCCAGATTCCAGCGGCCGCGGTAGATGGCGCCAATTCGACCAAGTGGCAGCCGCTGACTCCTGCGGCTGCTGCATTGACGGTTGATTTGGGAATTGGACGGGGATCTAGTGTCCAGGCACGGGGGATCATGCTGAATTGGGGCCAAGCACCGCCGAGGCGTTTTGCGGTGGAGACTGCGTGGTGGTCGAGCGGGGATGATGATGGTGCTGTGGGTGTAGATGGTGGCGTCGGAAATTGGACTGTTGTGTATGCCACGGCGAATGTGTCGATATCGAATCCACCTGAAGAAAATGTGGATATTTATGATATTCGGCCAAGGGAGGGGAATACCACTGCTGTTTTGTTTGAGCAGGAGGTGTTTGTGGGTCGGTGGGTGCGATTAGTGGTGGAGGGGACACTGGGGGTGAATGAAAAGGTTGGGGCTAGCGTAGCGGAGTTTGTACTTTATTGATTTTGATAATTGGTTTTTTTTTTTTTTTTTTGTCAATAATTAAGTTGATTCCGTTGTTTGGATTATTATTAATACAATAATTAATTAATAAAAATCAATACCGTTAAAAAAAAAAAAAAACCACAGCTATTATTAATATTAAAAATAAAAAAATAAAAAAAAAAGAATTAGGTAAACCAAATGGTTGGTGGTGTGGGGGGGGGGGGGGGGCTAATTAATTTAATTATCAAATTTACTAATAATAATAATAAGATAGGGTAGAAAAGGAAAGGAAAGGAAAGCGCCGGGTTTGGATGGAGATGTTGTTGTTGTTGTTGTTGTTAAGAAGAGGGCTGCTTATTGGTTAATTGGTGCTGATGAGGCTTAAATAAATTAATTGCCGTTGAAAATTGATTATCGATTCTGTGGAAAAAAGGGGGGGGGGGTTAGTGTGCTCTCTCTTGGTGGTCCGTCTGCATACAATGGACGGGCAGCAGCGGGGGTGGGTGGGTGGGTAAGCTAACCCCCCCCCCTCCCGGGCAAGAAATCGAACTCATCGCTCGAGCTTCGAAACTAACTCTAACTTGTTTGTACCAAACATGCGGTTGTAGTGAATGGTTGGAAGTGTTGTGTTGTGTGTGTGGTTGTTTGTTCATATTGACGGCTATTTTTTTTTTCGTGCGAAAAAAAAAAAAAAAAGAAAAACTATGCCGGCTTTTGTTTTTTGTACTGTTGTCAAACTAAATTTTTTTTAATGGGTGAGTGAGTTGGGGTTGGAATTGGATATTTTTTTTTTTAAATGAGTGCTGCTGTGCATGTTGTTGGGAATTGGGTTGTCTTCGGAATAAATGGAATTGAATGTCTTTAACTGAATAAATAAAATAAATGCCATCTTTGAATTTTCTTTTAAACTATACAACCATACAACCAAGAAATGCCAAAAGCTACCACGTGTCGGGTCCAAACCTTTCTCCCGGTTGCAGCGTCTTGTATGAACATGCCTTCCAGTCGCATCCCTGTTTGTACACGTCTGTTCCCCACCACCGAAAGCCCTCTGTCCATCCGGGATATACAAAGCCGAAAAAGACGACGACAAGGGCAAAGGCTAGACTGGAGTCGAGTGCTGCCGAGAGCGTCATTGTGTATTTGCCCCACCAGGCCGGGGCGCGGCGGCGGATAATGTAGTTGAAGACGAAGCAGACGAGGGCCCATACGGAGAAGTTGAGACCAGTCTAATAAAAAAAAAATGGGGGAAAGTAACCCCTAAAGGTGTTAGTTTAACCGGAATAATAGAGGAAAGAAGAAAGTTTGAGGAAGAAGAAGGAGGTTCGACCAGGAAAACGGAGGGGAAAAAAAAAAAGGAAACCCAAAAAATGTTTGAGAGATTTGACTAGGAAGATAGAGGGGAAAAAAAAACCCCCCCGAGGATGTTGGTGGGAGGAGGTTAGACCCGAAAAAAAAAAAAACCAAAAATGTTTAAAAGAGGTTTGACTGACCGCGGGAGGTATCCAGCTTAAACTTCCAAATAACACTGGCAGGTTGACTCTTCTCCACATGCTCTTTTCGCTGCCCCTCCCCAGTAACCATACTCCAATCGGTGCAATCGCTCCGGCTAAAAACGCCCACGTCAGCGGTCGGTAGACGGCCCCCTCGCCAAAGAATCTCATCGGACCGACGACGCCCCATAGGATACTGCCGTTGAAATGGACTCTTGCAATTGGGCACGAAAAGCCGTTTAAGGCGTCGGGGGTGCAGATGTTGGGAATGTTGCGGAACATCCAGTTTAGCACCAGGATCTGCGTAAACGACGAGACGGCTGTGGAGACCATTTGGACGGTAAAGAGCGTGCGCGGCGGGATCTTCATGTAGTGGCCCAGTTTGAGATCCGCTGCGAATTTCAGCCCCTGAGTTGATGTAATGTAGCCATACGTGACAAACACCATGTTGGCCACCGGCCGGCCCGGGAAAACTACCCCGCAGATTAGCTGGCAGATGAGATAGAGGCTGCTCTGTTGGTTGGTGATGGCCATGACGATTCCAATGGGGATGAAAAGGATGCCGCATATCCCCAATGCTAGGAGTAACCCGTACCATGGGAGGTGTACCGGGTAACTTTGAACAGGACAATCGATGGTATATTAGTAAAAATGTGTTTTTTCTCTTTATTTGATAGATTTCTGGAAAGGGAAAAAAAAAAAAAAAAAACTTACTACTCTACAACAAAGATACCCACGGCAGTCATAACGGAAAACGTAATTAGATACCAACTTATTGGCGCGTCCTTGTATCGTCTCATGAGTCGACAGTGGACGTCCTCTACATCCATCAAATTATCCAACCCTGGATTGCTGGATGTGGACTGCCTGCGTCTATAAACCTCGTCTGAAAGCCTCCGTTGGGCCTGGCCGGCAGCAGCTGGGCTTGGACCCATTGTTGGTAAGGATTGGTAAATATTGCCCGTCTTCTCGGCCTTCGTTTCCCTCAGAGATCTTTTTGATTGCCGCCATATGTCTCTCCAATGCCAACATGCAGTGTGGGTTATCAGAGCCGCCAAGGCTGCAAACTGTAGGCCATAGCTTAATACATAGGTTATTGGTAGGAAAACCCGACTGTAACGCTGATAGGCTTCCTTGTTGAATAGAAAATCTGGAGTTAGAATCTTGCTGACATCGTACGGTTTGCCCTTGTTGTCAAAGACGGAAGAGGAGAGAATGGGCATGTATGAGGAATAAAGCACGTTGTTGTAATCTCAGTCAATGTTAGTTGGGTTCGCTGGCGTTAATACCAAGAGTGGGCGAATATCCATACATAATACCGGCGCGACGATCCACATTACTATCACCAAGCCGCCTACGACATTCAGTGCTGCCCACCACGGAGTCAACAACGGCGAGCCGGTGTAGGCAATTTGTGACCAGTCAAATGTCAATGGAAAGAGCCCTAAACCGGACACTACTCCAAACTAGAAGAAAAAGGAACCGTTAAACTCCAAGAAACGCGCATAAATGAGTGGAGTCCCACGTACCAAGTTGGCAACCACGACATTCTTCGGTGCGAACCAAGTGACAACACTGAAATAGCTTAATGCAGGCATTAAAAGCCCAGGGACAAAGTACCAGACAAAAGCCGGTAAGAAGACGGCTAGGAAAAATTTCCATCTGGATATCGTCCATCCATTAGCCGGTCCGTTTTCGTCCTTGTGCAGCGTAGTAAACATAGCTGCCGGCATCAATGTTCCCGGCCATATCATGCCACCGGGTCGCACCAGGTAGCGGCGCGTAAGGCCTGCGAATGTATAGCCCAGAATTTGAGTTGAAAGAGTCAAAAGTATTTGGTAGACTATCCCGGGGTTCTGGTGGTAGAAGTGCGTTTGCTCAACGATGACCTGAAAAAAGGGTTTAAATTAAGTCTTCTAAAAGAAAGGTGAGATTTTGGCCTACGTCGGTTGCAAAGGCAAAGCCAAAAGAAACATTGCTACTGATATAGACACAACTGTGTTCTTTCTGGTTCCATCTGCCTTGGGCAAGCCAGAGTCGGAGCCGTTCTCTAGTGCCTCGAGGAGCCCGGGTTTTCATATGCCGAGTTTGCCGAGGAAAGTTATGATTTGAGCTGCTGTCATCAACATGCCTCGAAACGACATTGGACGCAGTAGCTACTCCGTGGATGTGAGAGCTGGGAGCCGTTTCTCGCTCTCGAACACCGCCGAGAAATGTCTCCTCAGG
Organism: Geoglossum cookeanum; assembly: GCA_021527025.2. NCBI lineage: Eukaryota > Fungi > Ascomycota > Geoglossomycetes > Geoglossales > Geoglossaceae > Geoglossum > Geoglossum cookeanum. The sequence goes on from JAJDFF020000138.1 coordinate 46,459, forward strand.
ATCGTCTGCGCGTTTGAAGAGTTTGTCCCACAGCAACCCAAGAGGGTGGACTAGCAAAAGCGCAATGACTGGCGTGATGCTAATACTAGGGTATCTCAAAGAAAACATAAGATTCGTCCCAGATCCAATGATGGAAAAGAACATTGAAAGTGTCCACATGCGTGGTGCTGTGTGAAACCCATAGTTAGAAGTGTTATATTGAGAGTAAACGAAATTATACTTACTACTGATAGAAAGTGATATGTCATCAGTGGCAGACACTGATGCTCGTACTTGAGCATATCTTGGTTCGCAGCATTAGCATTGTTGACCTTACATGTCGCCAGATCGAGGGAGACTCGTAAAAGAAATAATGGCGCCATTTGCTCAAATCAATCTCGTAGTCAACTGTTCTATATAAAAACAGAAAACGTAAATATTACTTTTCTAGTTAGTGGTGGGGCTCTCCACGCTACGTCACATAGTCTTTGCTGTGGCTATGCCTACGCTTATTAGCGTGAAGGGGGCCAATTCGGGTGTGGTGTAATAGTGTCCTACATGCTGGTGCGTCCATTTCCAAGAGCCAAATACAGAGCGAGCCCACCGCGATACTAAACAATTCGGGAAAAAAAAAAAAAAAAGTACTAAATCAGTGTGGGTGGAGAGGGATACTAACGGTGAGTTATCTGGTGGATTACCCTCGTCATATCCTTCGCTTTCTGTGTCGGTTGAATTTTGAGTGTCCTCAGACTCCCGATCGTCGGAGCCGCTTAATGACGGTGTCAGGTCTTCCAAGGTGTCATCTTTTGGAGTCGCACTTGGGAGTCTTTCATCGAGTGCAGATTGCCTCCTTGATCCGAGCAGAAAAACTCCATCCCTTTCAAAGGAGGACCCGGCACTAACATAATTCAGCGACGGTCGTTGTGGCCTATCTTGCATTCATACCTAGATCTTGAGCTATGCCTGGTATTCTGGGTCTCAGATGCTTCCAGACCGGATCTTCTATTCGTCCTCGGTCTCGGTTTCGGTCTCTTCCGCTGGTTGCGTCTCCTCATATCCGGATTATACCCCTCCGGATCTGAGCTGTCCACTTCCGAATTGAGGTTCAAGCCTCGTATCACGGGAAGAGCGCCATATGACCCAGTCCCTTGTGCAGGGGATGACCGAAGGAACAAAGGTGCTTTAGACATCGAAGAGAGGAACTGCTTGAATATGCTGAATGACGAGGGTTCAGTCTGCCGGGGAACTGCGTTGCTGTCGAGATTGCTGCCAAGACGGCCGCTGCCACTACGGGGAGCTGTCAAGGCCGTATTAAAGTCGCGGTCGTCGTCGTCGTCGTCGTCGTCGCTGCGGGCAGTGAATCTATCACCGGAATGCACGTATGTCGTAGACCGCTCCGTAGCAACTGGTCTGTTTTGCAGTAGGATACTGTCAACGCTCTGGGGCTGGGTAGGAGAAGTTGGGTTGCCTCCCCGACTGCCGCCGAGACCGAAATCCGTGGGTTTGGCATACATGCAAGTGGGGGGTAAAGGACTGAATTTCTTCCTTCCTTGCGACGGAGGTTGGTGCACTACATGCACAGCGTTGTATGCTCTAAGCGCTAGTAGTTGCGCAGGAACAAAACAGAGGACTATCTTATCAGATGATCGTGTCAGGGCGCATTGTGTTACATGGAAGAAGACGCTTCTCCCGAGAATCCCAGTGGTTGCATGTCCTTATCCAGATGCATGCAATCCTGTTACGTACAACAACATGTAGGCTTTTTCAGTGGATGGAGCGCTTTGTAGATGGGAGATACTATCAGCGACTCTGCCTCTCTAGCTGGTGACAACTGTTCTCCATCAGGTTGGTGATGAGCACGGTTGATTCATCTCGATCCTCTCGTTCTAAACGCTGAGAACTGACTCGTCCCCGCGCCAAGGACTCGGGTTGCATGTGACATCGCTAGCGCCCGATGAGGGCGGTAGATAGTGGCGATTTCTAGAAAAGTCTCCGTGTCTAGTATTCCGCGATAGCTTCGTAAAGCTTGAGGTTCTCCGGCGGCAAAACCTAGCTAGCTGGTGTCTAATAAGATCTGTTCTTTCCATCCATGTCTGCAGAAAGTGTTCTTGAATGCTCGTCACTCCCAGGACATACGGACTTGCACGCATTCCGGACAAGGGACTGGAGAGGTCAGTGCCGTTCCACAGCCTCACCGCACGGCAGTGCGCAAAGAAGATGCTGCTAGTCCACCAGACTGGAAGCGTAAAGGTTGGGGAGGTTGTCCGGTAAACCCACCAGCCTCCGCATCGTGATGTACGGGAAGCTGATTGTAGGCGGATTAGGTATACTCTTACCTACACCCCGTCGGATGACCGCATTCTGCCAATACCCTCCTGCCTCCATGTCAGGATTAAAAATGCCTCCGCGATCCCGCTGCGGGCAGCTTACCTCCATGGACCATATACGCTGTATGTAGCTGCATACGCTTCTACTTTCAGCCCTAGCCGCAAAGTCGAGTCGCCCAAACGAGAGGGTGTGCCCCAGTTCGAACCGAACCTAATGGCTGGAGGTGTTTGGACTGCAAAGATATCTATCCCTGAGGATGTGAGAAGGTCTTCAGAAACAGCTGCCATGAGATACGATAATGGGGGCGATAGGGAGAGTGTTACATGGGTGATTGAGATATCGTCACAGATACTATTCTCTGCATCACCCTCGGTCCATTACGAGTTGCTGGTGGGGAGGGACGAGAATTCGTTGAGCCTAGGCTTCCCAAGTGTCGGATATTCGGGCTACCCCAGTGCGAGCCAAGTTCAAGACCATCAACAGGACCGGGGGCAAGCTCACGGTCGTCATGCCCTCCAGTCGAAAGGGGTGTACTCAAAAGCGATAAAGCTAGAGCTAGATGATACTGAGAGTCTTTGGAATAAACCCCCCTTCCCAGAATGGGACGATAAGGTGAAGGGGGGGATATCAACCCGAGAATACCCAGACCCAGGCGAGGAGAACGTGCTAGAAAGTGACAGAGAAGCTGACCGCAGACAGGGTGGTGGGCCGCAGAGGGAGAAAAAGCGAAAGATCCACCTAGTCGTTTTAACACATGGCCTACATGGTAACCTTGGTGCGGACATGTTATATCTCAAGGAATCCATCGATGCTTCTGCAAAGCAAGCCCGTGAGGACGCACGAGCAAGGCGTGCGCGGGCAAAAAAGGATCAGATGTACCCCCCATTGGGGAAGCCAGGCTCAGACCCTGTCGAGCAGAAGCCAGAGAACCCAAGTCCACCAGACGAGACTGTTACCGCCGGATATGAAGAAGAAGAAGAAGAACAAGAAGAAGGAGATCTGGATGAACAGGTTATTGTTCGCGGGTTTGCGGGTAACGCAGCACGTACAGAGCGTGGTATCAAATACTTGGGCAAACGCCTTGCCAGATACGTTCTGCAAATTGCATTTCCAGACCAACCGTTTCTGCCGGTCAAGAGATCCACTACTAGGTCGTTTACTATGGCTTTTACTGGCCAACAGGCTGAGAGTTCGCAATCTGGCGACCATTCTCATAAAGGAAGCACAATCTGTAAAGAAATTCAAAAGAAGGATCTTGCATATCAGATCACAAGCATAAGCTTCATCAGCCATTCTCTTGGTGGCCTGATACAGACATACGCTCTAGCGTACATTCAAAAACATTGTCCGTCTTTCTTTGATGAGATTAGGCCTGTCAATTTTATCGCTCTTGCGACGCCATTCCTTGGGTTGAGCGACGAAAACCCTCTCTATGTAAAATTTGCGCTTGACTTTGGCCTTGTTGGCAGAACAGGTCAGGACCTTGGCCTCACCTGGAGGCCACCTACGCTTGCAAGGAGTGGGTGGGACACGGTTATTGGTGGTCTCAGGACCGGGGCGCGCAACCGCAAAGACCAGGAATCATTGTCAAAACCACTGCTGCGAGTTTTGCCCACGGGGCCTGCACACGCGGTTTTGAAGCGGTTCAGGAACAGGACAGTCTATGCTAATGTTGTAAACGATGGGATCGTGCCCTTACGAACAAGCTGTCTCCTCTTTCTTGATTGGCAAGGGCTTGGGAGGGTAGAGAAAGCTAGAAGAGAGAATGGCGTCATGGGAACAGTGGCAGGTTGGGGTTGGGCGCAATTGACCGGCGCTAACTCGTCGAGTCGTGGCACGAGCGTTTGGGTGGACGGTACCGAGAGTGACCCTAGTGACGAAGGTTCAAACACACCTACTAGACAAGGTCATGGGGGAACTGTCCCGCAGCCTTCAGAGACGAGCGGTGTCGATGATGATGTGGCCGGGTCTCTCAAGCCCACATCATTTCAATTTCTCTCTGCAAAAGCCAATACGCATGGAGAAGGGGCCCACAGCCCTACAAAATCAACGGGTTTGATGCCCTCAAACGCGCTTGGTGGGTTCTTAAAGCTCTTTCAGTTGAATCAGGGAAAAACTCCTCCGAAAACCACAAAAGCCTTCAAGAGGGGCCAGACTATGTCGACACCAGGCAGCAACCAGAGCCCGCCTGAGGGAACCGATAGGTCATTTGATATGACTGATTCTACAACCCCTGATAGGCACCTGTCCGTGGGAGGCAGATCCCTTACGTCGAACGGATGCGATTTTACCCCTCCAAGGACTAACATTTTCGAATCAGCCGCCAATGTTCTAGACCCACCTATCCCATCCATGGATTTTATCATCGACCCTTCTAAACGCCCTCGGACCATTTTCCACGACCGTATTTACCACCCGCAGGATATCCCCCACCCACCTACCAAACACCGGGTGGCCTCGAGAGGGCAAGACTCTATTGACACAGAAACCGTTAGTACTGCCTCCAGCACTGAAGGCTCGTCCGGTATGAACGTGGAAGAGAAGATCGCGCGCGCATACCACCGTGACCTTTCTTGGCGAAAGGTTTTGGTCCGCATGGAGCCAGACGCCCACAATAACATGCTTGTTCGGCGAATGTTCTCAAACGCCTACGGATGGCCCGTGGTGAAACATCTCTGCGACACGCACTTCTCGGACACCTATGTAGCGCATACCCGGGACTCGCAGGAACCTAGTATTGAGCGTGCGAAAGCTGTGGATAAGGGTGTTGATGTTAGAGGTGGGGAGGTGGTGACTGAGGGGTCGCTGCCATTGCCATCCCCAATTGGGAAAAAGGAGGAGACCGACGAGTTGCATGACATGGTGACACCTGCAGGAAGTGGATCTAACGCTACCCGCCTACCGAGAACTAGAACTTTCGACTCCGCACAGTGGAGTGACTCTTACTTCGACGTTACTGATGATGAGGATTCCGAGCTGGGACCTAGCGACGCAAAACCTGCCGCCACCGGTCTTGCCCGATTCCTAGACCCCAAGCCCTCACCCTCCGCCCCTTCCCTCGATGGGGCATCTAACTCCCCCCTAGAGGGCACATCTGAGGCGGAGGTTTTGGCATTTCTAACCTCGTCACCGGTTAACACGCCATTTGGTCCAGACCCGGTCATATCGGCTGCTGGTGGTAGCGGAATCGCAGAAGACGCGACGCATATCGGGCTTAGGAGGACAGGTGATGGGCTTTTGAGGAGGGAAGACGGGGGAATTGTGGAGGAAGTTGCGAGGCTGAGCGGCGGTAGTAATAAATAGCTTCCCTTGCTCTTTTTTTTTTTCGTTCCTCTTTCTAAGCGTGTTTTTGCTCAGCGCTGCTATGTTTTGTATTCTATAGGTCATGAGGTTTTTTTTTTTAGAAATTTCCGGGAAGGAGGGGACTTAGCACACCTAAAGTTTTTTTTAATCACGGACTTGGCGGGAAGAGAGGGAAAGGAAGGAAGCATCGCACACATAGACAACATACCCTATATATAAACTAGTTACCGAGGAGGAACACTCCTTTCTCTAGAAAAAATTTTTTTTGCTTTAATTGTAACTCGTCTTAGCTAAGAAAAACGATCAAGTATCACAAGGCAAGGAGAAGAAGAGAACGACAACACATAGCAGAACAAGGGGGGGGGAAGTATGGGAAAACGCCTCCGTATTCGTATTCGTATTCGTATCATCAATTTGCCGTTCAATTTTCCGTCCATCCACATCCACATTGATCCCAATAACGATAATAATCCAGATTGTAGAAGGTGAAAAGCCAAAACAAACAGCAACAACAGCAACAGCAACAATAAAACGGGCAAAACACAATAAAATTTAACTAGATCATCTTTGGAATGTGATGTTCGCCGTCCATCTTTGTTTGTTTTTTCCCCATTACAGCGTTAAATCTCATGTTCATCGTTATTGCCAAAAAAAAAAAAAAAGGAGTATAGGTGAGATGATGAGAAGGGGGGGAGGAGTGGAAATAACCAAACAAAAAAGGAGAGGAAAAAAGAAAAAAAAAAGGAAATGCTGGAATTTAAAACTATTCTGTCGTTGAATTTCATTATAGGTCATGACAGGCTTGGTGGGGAGGAAGGGGAGGGAGGACATCCCAATGAAAGCGTCATGCTGCCTGAATGGGGAGGACTCAAAGCGACGTATCAACCAAAACATCTTCATCTGGAACCTCGTCCAACCACGCTCCGACTCGCCTCGTTCTCCTTCTATCCTCATCTAGTAGATATCCATACCCCTCCCCTTCGTCCTCCTCCCAACCTCCTCTCCTCCTCACTCTCCCTACGAATTCGTCGTCAACATCGCCACCATCACTACCACCAAACTCATAGGCCGCATCACCTCTCCTGCGGAGGGTTGGACGGAGCGGTGGTGCTGCTGCGTGCCCCCTTGGGACGGGCTCGTGGTAGTCTGAGTGGTAGGAGGGTGGCGGGGGGTCGAAGGTAGGGTTTGTCGGAATGCGGGGGCGCGGGTGGGGGTGGGGGTGGTGGTAGGTAGGTTGAGGGGATGGGTGGCGGTAGGGGTCTATGGGAGGGAAGGGCGGTGGTGACGGTGCGCGGGGGAGAGGGGGTGGCGGTGCAAATTGCTGCCTATTTCCCGGAACGCCAATATTGCGGTCTCGCTGCTGTCGCTGGGCTGGTCTAATGTGATTCCTCATAGCCTGATTTAGAGCCTCCCCTCCTGCCGCAATCTCTGCCGCGATACGCGCAAAGTTCTCGTCGCGGACCCCGAACCGTCCATCAGCGAGATCGAGGTTAGCAAGATCGATGGTTTGCAGCCGACGTGCTAATTCTTCATCAGCGCGCTCCTGTTCTCGACGCCGCTCAAGCCCCTCGTTGTGGTCGAGTGGTTGACCGAATGGTTGACGGCGGTTTCGACCCGCCACTCGGAACGGGGGGATCACAAAGGGTATGGGGTCGATGTTGACCTGATCGTAGCTGAATAGGGGACAGTCGCAGCTTTTCCACTTTGTTGCACAGATCATACAGAATTCCGCTTTGCAGCGGCTGATAAATTACCAACCATGTTAGAATGAACCGCGTGTTTGTCATGAGGGTATCGCAGACTTACCAAGTCATATGGTTGCACCCTTCCTTCAACTCTACCATTGCAGAACAGTTGTAGCATCTTTGCCAACCGGCTTTCTTGGCTATTTCTACAAACTTCTTTGTATCTTCATCCTTTGGACAGTCCTTCTCGACATGCCACTTGCCATTGCAAAGACAGCATACTTTGGTCTTACACCGACTGCATTTGCCGTGCTTCCTTCCGCCTCCGGGGCCTCCAGAGGTGTCTGTATGGATGTTCGCTGGTTTGATCCATTCGCCGCAGCCCTTAGTCGGACAGTAGATCCGATTCTTAGTAGTAAATTCTTGGTATTTTTGGTTCCACTGGTGCTTGAATTTATCACTAAAGAGGCGATCGACATGCTTTAATGGGATGTGGTCTTGTGTACAGCACTTGGGCGGCATGTGCTGCGGGTCAGTCACAGAGAGCGTGAAGATGCGGCTAAGGCAGTCATGGCACATAATATGGTTGCATGGAAGCTTGGCCGCCTTGGAGGCTGGATAATCGCCCATACATGCCACGCACTCGACTCTAGAGAGGCTGCGTTAGTGGAGACATTTCGCGAATGTATTTGCCCGGTGAAAAGCTCACATTTTCTCTGGGACACGGGGGGGAGTTTGAAACCCGAAAAGAGCGGCAAGTAAACTGCTGTTCTTGTGATCTCTCCCGTCCCTACCCCCAGATCTGTCCTTGACTTTCACATCACCCGTCACCGATGAGGGCATTGCAGAGGTTGGCCGCCTTGATGACGAGCGAGCGCGACTGGTAGTAGTGTTACTCCTCCCCAGCGGTAGTTGTGACGTAGAAGAAGGCGGTTCTCTAACTGAAGTACTTCTGCCGTGGGTGTTAACTAGAACTGGCCTTTCCCTTCACTAGTGGGTAGGAAGGGCTTACCTAGTTAGCCTTGATAAGTCACTAGCTGCCATAGAAGAATCCTTAGGGCGGACAGACGATTCCCTTAGTCGAACACTTCGGGATGAGGGTTGCCGTAGCGAACCATGGTCACGATCGTACCCTTTCGTCCCATCTACTTGGGAGACCCTCTCCCGGATACCTTCTCCACGTTTTCGTCTCTCATCCTTATGACGCGAAGATTTCCTATCTCTCGCTGAAGATCTTCCATCCCCTTCGGACTCCCGCTTGGCTGACGAAGAACCCTCGCCTCCACCCTCGGGCCTTCCACTCGTATGAACTTTATCTACATCCGCCCGCTCGTCATCACTACCGCCATCTACCCTCTCCTTCTTCCGCCGGTGCGAGTGGTGTCTATGAGTGTGTTCTCGCTCCTTGCCCCTCTTCTTCTCTACCGGTTTTAAATCTTGCGCCCTAACTTTCACAGTCACCTCACTGACATATGGCATCCTGGGACTCGAACTCGTTCTCCTCCACTCCGAACTCTTGTTATAGAACTCAGCGCGAAGTCTTCCTAGATAATCAATATCTAGCAACTTTGGGGCGGATCCCGATCCAGCTTCCTGAGCCGATCGTTGTGGGGGGGATGGTATTAAGCTGGTGGTATCTGCGTCCTTGGGCCGGAGCCTCCTACCTCGATGACCGAGTCGCCGGCGGCAGTCTGCGCTCGAGAAGATCTCTTTGCTGGCATGCGCCATAACACCCACCGAATCCGGCGTGTTTCATCAAGCTTACCGCGGGCAGTAACCATTCATGTTGGGACAACCCATGGGTTACATCCAGTTACATCCAGTCTCAGCCTGCCTCGAGTCCCACTGCCAGTTTGTTGGCGAGAACCACAAGCCGCTAAGATCTGCGGGGTGGGGGAGACGGGGTTCTGATTGGCGAGGGCGGTGGAGGCCAGCAACCACCAGATCGGACGGGGAGGATATAGCGCTGAGCAAGACGGGGCAAAGGAGGCAGCGGTTTTCCCATCTCTTGAGTGCAGCATGCATGCAGCAGCACTGCAAGAAGATTTGCGGGGCTTGAAGGAGAGTGAGCCCTGCGATCGCGGCTTGCGTCCCGCTCTATACACGAAATTCCCATTCGTATCTCTCGTTTCTCTGCCCTTTGCAAAGCACCGTCCTCCTTGCCCTCCCTGTATCTAACATCAAGGCAACTTCTGCCGCCACTTACTCTTATTTCCTTCGTGACCAGATCACCCACCTTCCGATAATCGCCTACGAAGAGCCTCACTCTGGTGTGAACTTCATCACCTCTCGTCCGCGACCACGTGACCATGTGACCACGAGTGAGCCATCAGCGATGAGCCATCTGCCAGCACACTGACCTTTCCTCACCTTTCTGCGGCTGAGTCACTCCATGTTGTTATTATTTACTTAAAACACGTCGCTCCCACAGCGTGTTCGACAACGAAGGGCTCCGACCAGGTCAGAATCAAAACTACTTCGCATTGCTACAGCCATCTAACCGTAAGACAGAACATTCGGTGTTTTAAAGTTGCGACCATGGTGGACGGTACCGTCCCGGAAGCGTCTGCCCACTCCGAGCTTACAGTCGACCAAGTTGAAAATGTTGACGACGTTGTCATGTACATTCCTGACAACTACACCAAGAAAGAAAGTTTTATTCGCAATGAAATGCGTCACAATGTCAAGTTGTGTGTTGCAAGGACAAAGAATGGGAAGGAGCTCACAAGAGAACTAGACAACAGGCTCGCTCTCTTTCTGCATGCTCTGAATGGTATAAGCATGACCAAGAAGCTTGCAGAGGATTCAATAGCAATATCAACGTTTAAAGCTATTTTGAAGGATGGCAATCCTTTCAATTTCCCCCAAAAATACCTGGATATGATTGGTTTGCTTTGCGAAAAATGGGAGAAAGACAACTGGGGCAAAGGCGCTGAGGCAACCGATAGCGATACTGACGACACCGAAGACGAACCGGCTGCGACAAGCAGCGTTGCTCATGGGCCAGGAAATAACATCACTTTGATGAGGCGAGCTCCACGCGATCACCGAATCTACGGTGCTAACGGCATCATGCGTGGTATCGTGGTTAAGCGGGGAAGGACGAGGGCCTACTGCCTTGACGCGAGTTGGCCGAAAAAAGATGCCAAGGTATACGGCCATAATGGCCTGCAAGTCGGTGATTGGTGGCCACTGCAGCTTGCAGCCCTACGTGACGGTGCCCACGGCGCAAAAATAGGAGGAATTGCTGGAAATGAAGCGAACGGAGCATATTCGGTCGTTGTATCAGGTCAATACAGTGAGCTCGACCAGGACTACGGCACCACTCTCTACTACTCAGGATCTGGCTCGAGTGATAATAGAGAGGACGCACCACCCGATACTCGAGCTTCCCGTTGTTTGGCTGCCTCCATCAGAACCAGGAGACCAGTACGTGTGCTTCGTGCCGCTGGTGGGAGTGGGTCTGCACCATCGGTTGGAATTCGTTATGATGGCCTCTACAGAGTAGAAGAGAAGAGGACTTTAAGGAACAGGCACAATGGGGCTTATTGGCAGTTCAAGCTCGTTCGTCAAAATGATCAACCACAGATGAATTTCACTCGTCCTACCCCCAGCGAGCAACAAAGTACCGAATATATGAGGGCCGGCTACTAATGCAATGGCTGCCGGGGGGGACTCTTATAATGCTTTCTCATTGCAATCGCTTCGCATTTCATGGCATTATTACATTGGTTAAATTCGCGGTGGAGAGATATTTGGTTTTCATGAACACAAGGTGGATTAGGTCGAGATAGAGGTTTTACTTTACCCAACGGTGAAAGCCCTCTACAATCTACCATATAGTTACAGACCAAAGAGTGATGTGTATTGTACACCACACGGACATTGTAGATTAGGGGGAGGCGTTTGGCAGAAGGCTATGTCTCTAGAAATGCAGCTAGTATTACTAACTATCAGCTTTTTGCATTTGCCCTTGTGATATGATAAGCCTGCTACACCCTGCTAGAGATACCCTCTGATATCGCTTCGAATGGTCAGCCCATCTTAGAGTTGTCCCAGATGCCATGGTTTTTCACTTCATTTTTTTGCCTTCAGTCTATAGGAGAGCTACTTCCGAGAGTGTGTTTGTACGTTTCAGCAGTTGTTTGTCGGGTACCTACGTTTACATAGTCTTACGTATAAACCAATGACCGGGGTAAAAAAAAAAACTCCCCAAAAAATAAAATGAAATAAAATAAAACTAAAGAAAACTCTCATGCGGGTAAAGCCGAGGCGCCCCCCGATCTATATATTATGTACACCCATCCCATCAACAACAAATGTCCCTCCCAAACCCCTCTTCCTCCTCACCCACAGGCAGCACAGTTGATGGGGCGGTGGCCCCTGCGACATCTTTCCACTACGATGCCGAGTCTGCGGTGCTGTCGTGGTGCTGCCCGCCTGACCCTCCGGGGGCCGTGTCTGACGGGGCGGTGATTGCTGTGGTGCGTGAAGAGGGGGATGACAACGCGGCGACAGACGGCGGCGGAGGAGGAGGGGGAGGAGGAGAAAGAGGAGAAGGATATACGCTGCTCTACATCGATGCTGTCGGCGGCTTCCAGTCTCAGGCTCTCAGCGCGCCCCCGCCGTCGTTCCTCAATGCGCATCCACCCATCCCGCGCTCTCCGCCTGCCCACCTCCGCCTGCCCCCGGACCCGCTCGGCCGGCCAAATATCCACATCCTGATATCGGCCCTTTCTGGCACGGGCACTGCGGGTGTGTTCTACGCAACGGCGCTCCGCCCGCTCCTTGAATACCTGCGGATCGCTCCGTCTTGCTACTGCGCCCACACCACTACCTCTGCCTCCACCATCACCGAGTTGAGCCGCTCAATCTTCCTGCCCGCTGCCCAGCGCGGCGAACCGCAAACAATTATCCTGCTGGCTGGGGATGGTGGCGTTTTGGATTTGGTCAATGTGCTGAATCCCATGGTGAGGGGCGCGGGGGGCTACACTCCACCAACCCTCAGCCTTCACCCACTTGGCACTGGCAATGCGCTCGCAACCTCCCTCACGCCCCCAACTGACACTGACCATACCCTCGCCCTCTCCACACTCCTTCACGGACACCCCCACCCGCTCCCCCTCCTCCGCACCACGTTCTCCCCCGGTGCCTCTCTCCAAGCCCTTCACCACCACTCACCAACCCCCCTCCCCCCCCTCTCCCCCGACGGAACACGCACGATGTACGCTACTGTGCTCCTCTCCGCCGCCCTCCATGCCACCCTCGTCTCCGACAGCGACACGCCCACCTACCGCGCCTACGGCCCATCCCGCTTCCGGCTGGCCGCCGAAAAACTCCTTTTCCCAGACCCCCCAGACACCACCCCTCACGCCTACAAAGCCAGGATAACAACCTACCCCCCCCTTTCTCCCATTCACAACAACAACAACAATAAACCCAACCAACCCCCCCACCCCTTCCCCTCATCCACACACTCATACATCCTCGCAACCCAAGTCCCTCGCCTCGAAAAAACATTTACAATCTCCCCGGCCTCCAGGCCGCTGGACGGCCGCCTCTGGCTCGTCCGCTTTGGGCCCATGACCGGCGAGGAGACCATGCGCTTGGTGCAGCGTACCTATGCTGGGGGCAAGCATGTGGATGATTCGGCGGTCACCTATGAGGAAATAGAGGGGCTGCGTATCGATTTTGAAGAGGAGGAGGAGCGCTGGCGGAAGGTGTGCGTGGATGGGGCGATTGTGGTGGTTGAGGAGGGGGGTTGGGCTGAGGTTTGGCGCGATCAACGCTCAACAATTGATGTTCTTGTCAATCCCCAATCTCTCTCGTCACCCACAACCGCCACGACGCAAAATACTGAATAGTAACAACTAGAGAGAGCCATCTATACATATCCCCTCACAGGAGACTTACTAGGACCATTATATCAAAAGGCATTGTTTCTATTTCTTCTTTTGCTATTCGAGTTCTAAAGGCTCTTTGATAGTCTATACCTCTGTAGAATGAAAAAGAAAAAGACGCATCGGTGTAATTAGGACAGTCGCGAGAAGCTGAGGGTCAAGAGCAAATAACCCTTTGCTAATCTAGAAACAACAGTGGTAGAAATAAAACAAAGAAAAAAAATTACAAGTCTAGAAGTTGGATACCGCAATGGCAATAGCCTGCGCGTCACTGTGACTAATGCTGACCTCTACCGACTTCACACCCGCCTTCTTTGCAGCCATCGCAGCATCACCATGCAACTACCCAATCTGTTAGCTTGAAATCCAATGGAAATTATGTTGATAAACCAACTTACTGTAACTACTGGGGCACCAGTCTTGTCGTTCACAATCTCAATATCCCCCAAGGGCGCTCCAGCACCTCGCCCAGGTACACCAAGGGATTTAAACACTGCCTCCTTGGCGCTCCACCGGCCTGCAAACGAGGCCTGAGGAGAAGGAGCTTTGAGGCAGTATTCCTGCTCGGCTTTCGTGAAATTCCTTTGGACAAATGTTTCATTGTCAATGTTGATGGCGTCAACAGCTTCAACGTCGACCCCAACTTTTGTGTTTCCTTTGGCTGTTGCCTTGGCGAGTTGCTCAACCACCTTGCGGGTGCTCTCAGTCTCGAATTTATTGATGACCTTCTTTGGGGCACTGGTTGGTGCGTAGGTAAGTGAAGATGACTTCTTGTCTACCGATACACGAGCCGTCGGGTTAAGGAAGACGTCGCTCTCCCTTTCGGGAGCGTAAGGTGAAGAGTTCTTGGCCACAAACATTGTGTTTGTAAGGAGGGAGTTGTGGAAATATCGATAGGCTTTCTTTTGTCTAGCTTCGACCTTGGTCTTGTAGCTGTTGTAAGTGGCTTCGTCAAGAGTAGCGAAGAGATACTTGGAATGTATTCCGATAGCTTGAGCACCCTTCTGACCGAAACCGAAGGAGGTGACGGAGAAGGCTTTCACACCGTCAGTCTGGATGCTGTGACTAGGATAGACGATGTAGTCGAACTTCTCCATAACTTTATCGATATTGTCCGCGTTTCGGTTGCCGGGTACAAGACCAGTGTTCAGTACTTGGAGACAACCGTTGAACATCCAAGCTCCAGCAGCACCTTTAGGGTGACCGGTCAGGTACTTCTGGAAGATACCAAGAACAGCATTACCTTTCTTCCGGCCAAGGTGTCCGAGTTGTTTGCAGATGACGTCCGACTCATTCTTGTCGTTGGCCACCGTCGAGGTACCATGGAAAGAGCAGACACCCAGGTCATCAATTGTAAGGTCCCAAGTAGCAAGAGCCCCCCGTAGTGGCGCAATGTGGCTGTCCTGCTTCCAAAAGTCGTTACCGAGACTGTTTAAGGCTTCCTTCTCTTGACGCCGAGCTTCACGTTCGATGTGTTGAGCACGCTCTTGCATGTATTCGGACTCGCTAAATTGCCCACCCTGAGCCTTCATAGCGGCAACCTCTTCCTGGATGTACATGAACTCAGATTCCTGCCACTGTCTGATATTCTTCTTTCGAAGTTCCAACTGACGCCTTCGATAATTGATGTCCAGAAGAGGGGATGGAAATTTAGAGGGTAACTCGCGGGCGGTTGTGAGAACTCCTTGGCCAGGCGCAGGTACGGATCGGCCAACCTTGTCCGTTGCGGTAGCAGTCAGGGCAATAATGCCATAAATAGGTACACCCATCTCTAAGGCAAGCTTGGCGTTCATGATGACTTGGATACCGCATCCTTGAGACTCCATGAAACCATTTCTGGTAGTGGTTGTGGGGCGGGACATTTCTCTCGGGGTTCTGCCATGGGCAAACTCGTCTTCGGCGTTACTAGTGGCTTTCATATTGGCAAATTCATAAGAGCCTTCTTCTTGGAAATCGTCAAAACCTCCCACAAAACATACTCTGGCCTTTCCTTGGACAATGGTGTCATATCCAATGTCAATGGATTCGACCGCGGTAGCACAAGCACCCACAGGTGTCTTGATCGGACCAGTTGAGGAGAGAAGTAGCATATTCACCCAAGCACTCATAGTGTTGATGAACGATTCCTGGAGGATATCCTTTTGAACAGGCTTCTCCAAAAAGCGGTCCTTGTACATCCCTCTTAGAGCTGTAGTGCCACCGATACCAGACCCGATACAGTTTCCCACCTCTGAGATGTGGACATACTTGTAGAACTCATAGGGGTCAGTAATTCCAGCTGCGAGGAGAGATTCGACCGTGCAAACTAGTACGTAGAGGGTCACCGGATCGACCTGTGAGATGATGTCCTCTGGGATACCAAACCTTCGAGCATCCCACCCTGTCGGAACTTGTCCCGCAACGAGACGATCAAACTTTAGGGCCTTCGGGATCAAGAGGGTAGCGCCCTTCTTTAGGCGGACGGTGTACTCGCCGGATTCGGGTATCTCAAATACTTCAACCTTATCGCCATGCTCCCTCTTGAATTCTTCCGCGGTCTCCTTTGAGGATTCAAATGGATCAAGGTCCTCCTCGATAACTATTTCTTGCAGCAGTTGCTTCTTCTTTGGGTCGTAGCCGTGGAATAATTCAGACTCGATTAGGCGAATACCGGAATGCTCGAGGATATACTTCTCGTACTTTGGTTTGACGTCTTTATCTTCTACCGGTTCACCAGTTTTTGCGTCGACCCATCCAGCATATTGGTTACCCTTGAGTGGCCCATTGTGGTTCTTGATAAGTCCCATGATCCACGCCATCTCGACACAGCCCTCAAGCGAGAATTTGCCATATGCTTCCATCTCCCAGCGAGTCCTTGAATTCCCCCATGGGCCAACTTCGGAGAAGCCAGTAACTACAACTACCCTCTCAAGGTCGACCATGCCGCGGAGTTTCTGGCTCAGTGGTTCTACCTCGGTCTTATAGTCTGGAAGCTCGGGGAATGTGAATTTTATATTGGCACGGGGTTCGACCGTAACCTTCTTATACAAGGCTTCGCCATCCTCACCATGGACAATCTTATTTTCGATGGCTGTCTCCTTAGTAACTGCTTGGCGAACTTCACTTGTCTCCAAAATGTCTTTGCGAAGCTGTGACATGAGATCCTTAAGGTTAGGAATGAATTGCAAGCCGCCATTAAGGTCGGCAAAGACCGGTTCGACTTGGCATAAGCTGACGATTTTTGGAGCCATAAGTCCAAGTAGATTGAAAGCCATCTCTTGTTGGGAGAATGTTCGGACGCCATACTTTTCTACACCTTCAGCAACGATATTGTTGCCACCCATTAGGCCCGTCCCACGGGTCCACCCAATAACGGCGCCACAGATCGTGAGGAAGTTGCCCCAGCTTTCTGAATGCCACCTGTTAAACAAGGTCTCAAGGGCTAGCTTCGACTCTGAATAGAGACCGTCGTTACCGAAGGTGCCATGGTTGGGTGACAGCGGCAAGACAACCTGTGCAGGGCGGGTTTCGTAGCCACGCTCCGCCTTTTGTGTTTTAACGCATCCAAGCAAGCGTAGGAGGTTGGTTAGCATGATCCTGTGAGCAAGTTCGGATTTTGAGTCGATACTGTCGATCTCGCGGCCATTCTCGGGAATAGCGGCAAAGGGGATAATGTAGTCAAGGTCCCAGTCGAGGCCCTTCTTCGAGTCGTAAATGTACTCGATCAGGGCCTCAACGTCTTGCTTGCTCCCTTGATTGAACGGAACAACAACAAGTTGAGACCCACTAGAACCATAGCGAGCATACATAGCTTGGTAATACTCCGTGACCTCGCGGGAGAACCTGCTGGTTGTGACCACGACTTTAGCTCCACCACTGATTAGTCCTTGCAGCACCTCAGCGCCGATAGAGCCAGCGCCAGCACCGGTCATGAGGGCGTTCTTGCCGAGAAAAGAAACACCCGATTTTGCAGCTTCTTCCAAGCCATCCAAATATAGGCCTGTCAGTTTCTTGCTATATTCCCACCCGTGTTCCTCCTTTCTCTTCAAGTGAAGGAATGGAATGGTCTCGACCTTTCCTGGTTTCATACTACCGTTCAAGTGGCGAAACCCGTTCTTCCCCCCCTTCTTACCATATTTTGTTCTGCCGTTTTCCGTAGGTATGATTTGCCCCTCATTCATCGCTAACGAGCGAATAACGTTGTTGTAAAGGCTCTTTATCTGAAGTTGCGAGGATTTCGATAGCTTGTGTTGTTGACGAATAAGCTTATAGATGCGGCTGAGGTCGCTTTGGACCTTGGAGCGGTTTCCATACTCCGATATCTTTCCGCCATCGGCCATTTCTTTTACGTAATGTTCGAGTTTTCTGACGGCTGCCCTGGGGACCTCGGTGTATTCAAGCTTCCCCCTTGCGTCAACCATTGTCTGTGGTGCAGTGGGCACGGAGACGTCCTTGTAGACAGGTGCTACCCCGATGACGTCCTTGCAATTTTCGATAAGTTGTTGCCCAAGCATCTTCGCGAGTTCGTACGTCTCTCCGCGGTCAGCAGGGCAATTGTCGATATGATACTGCATGAACTCTAGTAATGTTGGGTTGGATCGATTCATGATACGGATGCACCGACTAACAATCTCCCGGTCGACGGCTTTTAGGCGGCCAAAAATAATGTCGTAGTACATGTTGAGGGCGTCCTGGCGGACCCAATTCCAAGAAGAATCATAGACTCTGGCTTTGAGACTGCTAAAAATGGGTTCGATTCCAGCTGCGTAGAACTCTCCATGCTCCACATTCCAAAGGTCGAGCTGTGCCTGTAGTGTATTCTGGGTCTCTTGTGACCCTAAAAACGCCTTATCGCCAGCGCGGAGGTCCATCTTCAGGTATCTGGCGAAAAGCTCAAGTTGTTGCTTAAAGAGAGCTTTCTGGTCCTTTGTCAGAGCATCGAGAGCCGCTGGGTCCATCATCATTCCACCCCCAGCTGCACCTCCATCGCCTCCTGCCACAGGGGCGGATAAGTCCACGTTAGCGTTCACGGCGTATTTCTTGGTAACGTCGTCTAGATATGCTTTCGCGTCGTTTTCTGCTCCGAGGCGTGTGGCTGGCTCCATAGTGAGTGCCAGAAGGAGAACACCATCCTGCCGTCCAGAGCCTAGGCCCCACCTCGTCTCTAAGTACTTCCTGGCAGCTGTGATATTAAATCCGCCGGGCATCTTTGAAGAGATTAACCTCGCCACAAGCGATGATGACTGTTTACCCAATTGCCCATTGAATGTCGCTTGCATGGAAGCGCCTAACTCATCTAACGGAGTGTCTTCTGGCTTTTCTGGGGTTGAGCCGAATTCCTTGCCAAGGTCTCCGAGGATTTCGTTTTGGAGAGTGGATTTCCCTGTGCGTTACATACCATCAGAGTCAAGGCCGCTTATGTCTCATGTTGCTAAGGATTTCTAAAACTCACCACCAACGAGATCCTTGATGGCCTTGGTTAGCGGAATGTCCGCAAGCGCTTTCTTCAGCTTCTGTGCAATCAGCGCTCTCACGATATCTGTTGCCGATACTGGAGCATCGGGGACCTGCGCAGCTGGACCAGTACTCGGCGGTGCTGGTGCTACAGCGATGGGGGCCGAGGACGCAGCAGGTGCCGTGGGTGCTCCTTCGCTGCTGCTCTCTGCAAGCTCAGGCTGATCCTCGACAGGATCGACATCATAGTATATCCCCTTTGCATCTTTACTATAGCAGAGGATTTGTCGTTGAACCGAAAGGGCTGCATCGTAGGCTTCGTATTTGGAGGCGAGCGTCCGCTTGGCCATTACACCGAGTGTGTCTGCGGGACCGATTTCGACGATTCTTTCGGTAGTCTTTTCCCCAAGAATGACATCTTGGGTTTCGATCCTAAAACACAGGGATCAGCGTTGCACGTTCGGCGTTCTGGTGTCTCGCCCAAACAGCTGTGTTCTTCATCCAGAGTCCAATTCAAACCTCCTCGGGAGACGAAACTTACCATCTCACTGGAGAAGCAAATTGATATCTGCGGTGGGTCAGCAAGAAAGCACGTCACATACGAGGGACCTCTCTAGAAGGCTGTACGTACGCGAGCAGCTCGACAAGGAGAGTGTGCGCGAGCTCTTGCTCGACTTCAGGACGCATGTCGCTTGTAGATTAACGTCCGAAGACCGCCGCAATAGAGTAAAGTCTTGCGTAGGTCTAGAGAGGCAATTCTGAAGGCAGTGCAGCCCGCGTTATTAACCGGCACCCTAACCTAGGGAGGATGGAGTCGAGGAGCGTAGTTGTGATATGAAGAGAAGCGGAATATGGGAAAGGATGGGGAAGGATGGGAAAGTGCTCCGGTAACTTTGACCACTTGCCAATCGCTGTCAACCACTGGCAAGATTCGGTGGGGCGGATCAGACTGTCTCTATTTGAAAGGAGGATGGGTCTATCCCGACCACCGGTCGAATTGGCAGGCGCCGTTGGAGTTACAGGAATTCTGTTGACCGCAGAATTTCCGGCATGGCGAACAGACAGGGGTTGATCGCAGTGTCCCAACGAATCTTCATCCCTGCGTATTAAAACGGCAGTGCGTACCGAATGCAATTTAGCGACACCCCAACACCAAGAAAGTTGTCCAAGAGCTCCAACAGCCTAACCATCCCTAATTCTCCCGAAGGACACTCTGTGTCAATTAGAGACGGGACTGACTCGGGAACTTTTTACGCTCTCCAGGACCTGTTTTTCTTACGTGCTTTCCTACAGCGTCTTCTGGCAGTGGTTTCGTGCTCTGAGAGGAACAAAAGCGCGCTGTAGGAGCATATCTGCTCCTTGCATTCCGCTGGACCATTGGACCTCCTTGATTGTAGTACCGTACACAGGAGTACAAAGTTTGTCCTCCCCAGGAGAGCTCTCGTGTTGTCTAATTCCAACCCCTTAATTGCAAGGCTTCTGAGGGACATCACGTTTACTGAGCGCCAGACGCAATAGATAGCTAACGATCGGCCCAGAACATCGTGCATCCGTCGTTGAATCATTACCCGTCACCCAATCCCCCATCTATCAGATATCCGCACATCATGTACGGACAACCTCAAAATGGGCACCAGACGGGGACGTCTACACCCCGATCCTCTGCCTCGCTCCGTCCTCTGGTTATCACACACGGCTCTCTAGAGCATTCCCTCTTGATTCCAACATCGCTACATTTCCACGCTTCGCAGCTCAAGGACGAGCTCTTAGCGACGCTTCCTCCCCCGACGGATGAGCTAGCTCAAGACGATGAGCCCTCTTCCGTACCTGAACTGGTGGCGCGCTACCTCGGCCACATAGCTGGCGAAGTTGAGGAAGGGGAAGATGACGCCCAGGGCTCTTACGTCGAGGTTTTGAAGCTTGTCTTGAATGAGTTCGAGAGAGCCTTCCTCGGAGGGAACGATGTGCATGCCGTGGCAGCGTCACTCCCCGGGATAGCTCAGAAAAGGATATCCGTGGTTCGCGCTTACTATGCCGCTCGTTTCGCCGTTAACCGTCCCATCAAACCTCACGAGTCTGCTCTATTCAGAAAAGCTGGTGATGGAAATGCACGGATTTTTGCTATATTCGGTGGGCAAGGCAATATTGAGGAGTACTTTGAAGAGCTACGTGAGGTGTACACAACATACACCGGGTTTGTCGAGGCATTCATCTCTTCGTCAGGTGATCTCTTGCAATCTCTTGCCAGGGACCCTAGGGCAGAGAAGCTCTATCCCCATGGCCTGAATATCATGCGTTGGCTACAAAACAAGGATTCCCAACCTGATACCGAATATCTTGTCTCAGCACCCGTTAGTCTACCGCTCATTGGGCTTGTGCAACTAGCCCACTATGCAATCACTTGCCATGTCCTCGGTATTACTCCTGGTAAGGTTCGGAAGCGCCTCAGTGGAACTACTGGCCACTCTCAGGGCATCGTCACGGCAACCGCAATTGCGGCGGCAGATTCTTGGGAATCATTCTATATGGCTGCAAAAGCTGCACTCACGACACTTTTCTGGATTGGATCTCGTAGCCAGCAAACCTACCCCCGCACCTCGCTTGCGCCCTCGGTTTTACAGGACTCCGTCAACAATGGAGAGGGTGCCCCGACCCCGATGCTGAGTATCCGAGATCTTCCCCAATCAGCCGTACAGGAGCATGTCGATGCTACAAACCATCACCTCCCAGAGGATAGACACATTCAGATATCCTTAGTCAACAGCGCTCGTAATGTCGTTGTTACTGGCCCCCCAATTTCTCTTTACGGCCTCAACTTAAGACTCCGTAAAGTCAAGGCGCCAACGGGCCTCGACCAGACTCGTATCCCTTTCACAGAGCGCAAAATCCGCTTTGTCAATCGATTTCTCCCTATCACTTGCCCATTCCATAGCCCATACCTTGCTAGAGCGTACGAAAATATCGAGAAAGATCTTGCCGATGTTAAAATTCTAGGAAAAGATCTAGCTATCCCAGTTTACTGTACAAATGATGGGAGGGATCTCCGAGAAGAAGGAAATAACAATGTAGTTCCAGCCCTTGTCCGGATGATCACAAGGGATCCTGTTCACTGGGAGCGAGCGACCGTCTTCCCAAAGGCAACCCATATTTTGGATTTTGGACCCGGCGGGATCTCAGGCCTTGGGGTGCTCACCCACCGAAATAAGGATGGCACCGGCGTTCGTATTATCCTCGCCGGAAATATGGAAGGCACCAACACGGTAGTCGGATATAAACCAGAGCTGTTTGACCGCGATGAAGAACATGCGGTCAAGTACGCCATTGACTGGGTCAAGGAGTACGGTCCACGCTTGGTCAAAACCTCAACCGGTCGGACGTACGTCGACACAAAGATGAGCAGACTTTTGGGAGTTCCTCCTGTCATGGTTGCTGGCATGACCCCTTGCACTGTTCCATGGGATTTTGTCGCGGCTGTGATGAACGCAGGATACCACATCGAACTCGCTGGAGGTGGATACTACAACGCAAAGACCATGACGGAAGCAGTCAATAAGATAGAAAAGGCTGTAACCCCCGGGCGCGGTATCACTTGCAATCTCATTTACGTTAACCCACGCGCGATGGCATGGCAAGTGCCCCTCATCGCACAACTGCGCGCTGAAGGCGTGCCTATCGAAGGAATGACAATTGGCGCCGGGGTACCGTCGATTGAGGTTGCAAACGAGTATATCCAGACACTTGGAATAAAACACATTGCCTTCAAACCGGGATCTATTGGTGCTATTCAACAAGTTATCGACATCGCCATAGCTAATCCGACTTTCCCAGTTATCCTTCAATGGACCGGTGGACGGGGAGGAGGTCACCACTCTTTCGAGGACTTCCACCAGCCAATCTTGCAGATGTACGGCCGAATAAGGAGGTGCAGCAATATTGTGCTAGTTGCTGGCAGTGGCTTTGGCGGTGCAGATGACACATACCCCTACCTAACTGGAAAATGGGCTGAGAAATACCGATATCCGCCCATGCCGTTTGATGGCATCCTCTTTGGTAGCCGTATGATGACCGCCAAAGAAGCTCACACGAGCAAAAATGCAAAGAGGGCAATCGTCGATGCTGAGGGCCTTGATGACAGTCAATGGGAAAAGACCTACAAGGGCCCAGCGGGAGGTGTCATCACCGTTCGATCTGAAATGGGGGAGCCGATTCACAAGCTTGCAACGAGAGGCGTTAAGTTTTGGGCGGAGATGGACCAGAAAATTTTCAGCCTTGACAAAGCGAAGCGAGTTCCAGAGTTGAAGAAACAGCGGGAATATATCATCAAGAAACTCAACGACGACTTTCAGAAGGTTTGGTTTGGCAGGAATTCGGTTGGCGAGTCGGTGGACCTCGAAGATATGACCTACGCTGAAGTTGTCCGGAGAATGGTGGATTTAATGTATATCGAACATGAGAAGCGCTGGATTGATAAGTCTTTGGTAAGGCTGACTGGCGATTTCATACGCCGAGTTGAAGAACGCTTCACCACTTCCGAGGGCAGGCCTTCGTTGCTACAGAGCTATTCCGAACTCGACGACCCTTATCCAACGGTAGAGAAGATTTTGAAGGCATACCCCGAGTCAGAGCAACAGCTCATCAATGCCCAAGATGTACAACATTTCCTTTTACTCTGTCAGAGGCGTGGTCAGAAGCCAGTTCCGTTTGTACCCTCTCTAGACGAAAATTTCGAATTCTGGTTCAAAAAGGACTCCCTGTGGCAGTCCGAAGATCTTGAAGCCGTTGTCGGCCAAGACGTGGGAAGGACTTGTATTCTTCAAGGACCTATGGCCGTCAGGTATTCCAAGGTTGTTGATGAGCCTGCAAAGGATATTCTAGATGGTGTGCATGAGTGCCATATTCAACTCCTAAAGAAGGACGTCTATGGTGGTCAGGAGGAGGCAATCCCGGTTGTGGAATATTTTGGTGGCAAACCTGTTGAGCCTGGCACAGACGAAATCGACGTTGAAGGGTTAACAATCTGCGAAGAAAATGACAAAATCACCTATAAACTCTCCTCCTCGGCTTCCACGGACCTCCCCGACCTTGAATCATGGCTCACTCTTCTCTCAGGCAGAGAGTACTCCTGGAGGCATGCACTATTCACAACAGATGCGTTTGTGCAAGGTCAGAAATACCAGACGAACCCTATCAAGAGAATATTCGCCCCTACACCTGGCTTGGTTGTGGAGATAACGTATCCTAATGATCCAGAAAAGACTACTATCACCGTTAAGGAGCAATCCAATTCTGGGACGAAGTATGTCAAGGTTATTGAGATTAGGGCTAACACTAAAGGCGAGATTACTGTCAACCTGTTCGAAGAACGAACGGCTGAAGGAAAGGCGGTCGCCTTACCACTAAAGTTCACATATCACCCGGAAGTCGGCTCCGCCCCAATTCGAGAGGTTATGGAGGGCCGAAACGACCGAATCAAAGAATTCTACTATCGCATATGGTTTGGCGATGAGAGATTACCCTTAGACGCCTCTGCAACAGACATTTTCGAGGGTGGCAGGTCGACAGTCACAAGCAAGGCGATTGCTGACTTCGTTCATGCGGTTGGAAATACAGGTGAAGCTTTTGTTGAACGTCCTGGGAAGGAAGTTTACGCACCCATGGATTTCGCGATAGTGGTTGGGTGGAAAGCCATAACCAAGCCCATATTTCCTAAGGTTATCGATGGCGATCTATTGAAACTCGTCCATCTTTCTAACGGATTCCGAATGATTCCTGGTGCCGAGCCATTGAAGAAAGGCGATGTACTTGACACTACTGCTCAAATCAATGCCGTGATCAACCAAGATTCAGGGAAAATGGTTGAGGTATGCGGTACTATTACCAGAGAGGGCAAGCCCGTGATGGAGGTGACGTCTCAATTCCTATACCGTGGAACTTACACCGACTTCGAAAACACCTTCCAGCGAAAGACGGAAACTCCTATGCAGCTGCATCTTGGATCGGCAAAGGATGTAGCCGTCCTCAGGTCGAAGGAATGGTTCTGCCTAGACGATCCCGACACTGTGCTCCTCAATAAGACATTAACGTTCCGCCTACAGAGCCTCGTTCGATTCAAGAACAAATCTATTTACAGCAGTGTGCAAACGCAGGGTCAAGTGCTTCTAGAGCTCCCCACGAAGGAAATTATTCAGGTAGCTTCTGTTGAATATCAAGCTGGTATCTCCAACGGAAACCCTGTTACCGACTATCTCCAACGGTATGGCTCCTCCATTGAACAGCCAGTCAACTTCGAGAACGCTATCCCTCTAAGTGGAAAAACTCCACTCATTCTGAAGGCACCTGCAACCAACGAAACCTATGCTCGCGTCTCTGGCGACTATAACCCCATCCACGTCTCACGCGTCTTTTCTAGCTACGTTAACCTTAGGGGCACTATCACACATGGTATGTATACTAGCGCGTCAGTGCGTAGTCTCGTCGAAACCTGGGCTGCTGAGAACAACATTGGACGCGTGCGAAGTTTCCATTGCTCCCTCGTTGGTATGGTGCTTCCCAACGATATCATTGAAGTTAGACTTCAACATGTTGGAATGGTTGCTGGAAGGAAGATTATCAAAGTTGAAGCCATAAATAAGGACACCGAAGACAAGCTTCTTCTAGGTGAGGCCGAGGTTGAGCAACCTCTTTCCGCCTATGTCTTCACTGGCCAAGGCAGCCAAGAACAGGGGATGGGTATGGAACTATACGCGAGCAGTGAGGTCGCCAGAGAAGTCTGGGACAGGGCTGACAAGCACTTTATGGATAACTATGGTGAGAATTTAAGTACCAATTATTTACCCACGAGCTAATAACCTTCTAGGTTTTTCTATTACCAATATCGTAAAGAATAATCCGAAGGAGCTTACGATTCATTTTGGAGGTCCACGTGGGAAAGCCATTCGCCAAAACTACATGTCTATGACTTTTGAGACTGTCAGTGCCGACGGTAGCATAAAGTCAGAGAAGATTTTCAAGGAGGTCGACGAAAATACCGACTCTTATACATATCTATCGCCGACTGGCCTGCTCTCCGCGACCCAGTTCACACAGCCCGCCCTAACCTTGATGGAAAAGGCAAGCTTTGAGGATATGCGTGCTAAAGGTCTTGTGCAGAGAGATAGCACGTTTGCAGGTCATTCACTCGGAGAATATTCTGCGCTTGCTGCACTCGCTGAAGTCATGCCTATCGAGAGCTTGGTTTCCGTTGTCTTTTATCGGGGCCTAACCATGCAAGTTGCGGTGGAGCGCGACGAAGCCGGGCGGTCAAACTACTCCATGTGTGCCGTTAACCCAAGCAGAATCTCAAAGAGTATGCCCCAGACACCTTCCTCAACGCAAGGACACCACATGCTAATATTGGTATAGCCTTCAACGAACAAGCCCTCCAATATGTTGTTGAGAACATCGCCGAGGAGACACAGTGGCTCTTGGAAATTGTTAACTACAATATTGCGAATATGCAATATGTCTGTGCCGGAGATCTGCGTGCGCTCGATTGCCTAACCAATGTTACAAATTTCATCAAGGTTCAGGGGGTCGATATTCAAGCTCTAACTCAGACCATGTCCCTTGAAGACGTCAAAGCCCACCTAGTGGAGATTATCCGCGAGTGCGCAAAGCAAACCGAGGCCAAGCCAAAACCTCTGGACCTTCAGCGCGGTTTTGCTACCATTCCACTAAAGGGGATTGACGTCCCATTTCATTCAACCTTCCTGCGATCGGGCGTCAAACCATTTCGCAGTTTCTTGCTCAAAAAGATCAACAAGAACACAATCGATCCGAGCAAATTGATTGGGAAATACGTTCCTAATGTGACGGCTAAACCTTTCCAACTCACAAAGGAATACTTTGAAGATGTATATCGTCTTACAAATTCCCCAAGGATCGCCAATGTGCTTGCTAATGTAAGTCAACCCTATAGATATCGAGGGAAGAGTGAAGATACTAACGATTGATTAGTGGGACAAATACGAAGATCCAAAGATTGAGGTTGGGAAGGCGCAGGCAGTTTAAGGGATGTGCTTCCGATAGTATCTTATAGAGTTTCATTCAGTAGACTAGAGTAGAGCCGAGACCTTGCTCTTCGAACCTTAGATTAGTTGCGGATGTGGCTTATCCTTGTGTTGACCTTTCACATTGTAGATAATATCCTTAGCTCAAAAGAATCCGGACCGTATTAGACTACTTGACAAATTGCTCTCACGATGAAATCCAGCATCATTGACTAGAATCCGCCGACTATATTGCCGCCACAGCTCGAGCCGCTATCGAGTGGTTTGAGGTGTGTTGCTGCTTTAAGAATAAGTTCGAACGCACTCCCGATGATGATCAGAGTGGGTTTCGCCGAAACACCAGTCCTAGGTTAGTGAACTACAGCCGTCAAGGCCGTTAGCATAAGTCTAAAAGCTGCGGTCATTTACTCCTTGCACCGAATCACGCCTCCTAGTGCTTCCATCGTCTTCCGCGTCTTCTCGCTAGCTTCGCTCACTTCTCGTTTGACGCCCACGTACTTCCACCCGCCACCCTCCCTCCACCTCTCAACTTAACTAAACAGAATGCGGCGCGTCAAGATCTTTTCAGGCACATCTCACCCGCTACTTACAGAAGCCATCTGTGAACGGCTCGGCACCCAGCCTGGGAAGTGTGAGCTAAAGAATTTCAGCAATGGGGAAACAAGTGTCAACATCGGTTTGTGACTTCAGAATCTTTCGTTCAGGATACAGGGCCAGAGTTTCTAACTAAGGCCGTCTTCTAGGCTGCTCGATTCGAGATCAGGACGTGTTCGTGGTACAAAGCGGCAGTACTAGGTCTACGCACGCCCTCCCGTTCAAGGTGATGACAAGCCCTGCTGATGGAATTTAAATAGGGTCAATGACAATATCATGGAACTCCTTATCATGATTTCTGCCTGTAAGGGAGGCTCAGCCAACAAGATTACCGGTTCGATTCCTTAAATCGAGTTTTCTCCTCGCCTAGGCTAAGAAACATAGCTGTGATGCCATATTTCCCATACTCTAGGCAAAGCAAGAAGAAATCCCATCGCGGTGCGATCACAGCAAGAATGCTGGCAAACCTTCTCTCTGTGGCCGGGATTGACCATATTGTGACCGTAGACTTACATGTAAGCATATCTAACGAATGGCTAGTGGATGCTGATATACACACTTACCCCCCCCACCTATCTTATCAGGCTTCCCAAATGCAAGGCTTCTTTGGCAAGCCTGTCGATAACCTACACGCTGAACCTTTGATTGCTCGCTGGATCCGGCATAATGTCTCGAGGTGGCAAGAAGCAGTTGTTGTGTCTAAAAACCCGGGTGGTACGAAGCGTGTTACGTCGCTGGCGGATGCGTTGAAGTTGAACTTTGGGATCGTGACCACAGACAAGAGGAGATTTAGGCCCATAAGTATGAGCTCCAGCGTCGTTCTAGAACGGACGGGAATAGATAGAGCTAGTGACGAGCCGAATGGGTTACATGAAGAAGAGGCTAGAGCAGATGCATCAACTTATCCTAGCGACCCCGATCGGGAGAACCCTACATCATCCTACCGGAGAGGAAGAGGGGACAGTGGAAGTGCGGGCCGTGAGCGGACAGTTGTACCGAGCGAGCGACTACCGAATCCACTAACAAATGGCAATCCTACTCACCTAGCCACAAGCTTATCACACCGCCACCTAGTCAGTACTGGTACTCTACACAGTAGCAGCCCAGTCCCGAGTCCATTAGCAAGATCAACCAGGGTCGATTCATTCTCTGAACCAGCTGCCTCATCGCCCCCACCCTTACAACGTGCCGTCACTTCACCGTCTATCCGGACCAATACGGAAGTCCCCACCGACGAATATACCGATGAAAGAGCCCGCGATGTTATTACCGGGAGGCTGATTCAAGGTCATATTGTCGACGACGATTACCCTTCACCTACAATATCTGCTCGATCAGGCTCCGTTACAGCATTGCCCGAACGATCACACGGACGCTCCGAATCGTTGGACGAAGACCCTATGACGCAATCGATAACATCCGCTGCATCCTCTTTCATGCTCTCGCAGCAGCCTGAGCACGCTTTAGGAGGTACGTTTGACGCTACGGCCTCCTCTGATGAGGAGGAAGAAGGATTAAAGAATCCGGAACTCGAGCAGATGATCACTCTGGTTGGCAATGTTCGTGGTAGGACGGTTTTCATCGTTGATGATATGATTGATAAACCAGGCAGCTGGATTGCTGCAGCAGAGTGTGTAGTAAAGAGAGGAGGTGCAAAGAAAGTCTTTTGCATTGCCACCCATGGATTATTTGGCGCAGATTGCCTAGCTCAGATGGAAGCTCATGAGTGCATTGACTATGTGAGTCACCTCCTTCTAGAAACGGTGCATCTCCTCTCTCACCGTGGACATACTGATGCCTCTGCCACTTTTTCAAAAGATCGTCGTCACGAATACATTCCCAATTCCCCTAGAGAAATTGAGGTCAGCGAAGAAGCTAGTAGTTTTGGATATATCGAATCTACTCGCGGAAGCCATTAGAAGGAATCACTATGGTGGGTACTACTATACACATACGGAGGGGGCTACTAACAATATCCCGTGCGTTTGCAGGAGAGAGCATTTCGCAGTTATACCAGTACTATACAGATTAAGGTAGGGTGGTCAGGAATGGCATGTCTTTGGACACTTGAGTCCAAAGACCCCTTTTTCATGACCTAAATCGAGTCACAATGTTATTCTCAGCCCCATCCTCTAGTATTCCTCTCAGTCGGACTTCGGCGTGGTAACGCAGCAAGCCATGGCTAGACACAACGGAATCGCTCATGTTCTTTTTCTGCTGGTTGCACATTAGGGAGTTTCTCGCCGGGCCATTGCTACTTACACAACTTCCCCACGTTTTCCCTTTTTACGATTTCAAACGCCTGTATAGCAGTATGGTATCTAGTGTGAAATGCATTGTTTTGACTGACGTGACATTCATAAGACTTTACTTTTTCTTCATCTCCGTCTAATCCCCTTGAGGGAAGCGATAAACCCAGCGACGCAGAACTTTTCAGAGTACTGCAAGGGACCTCCTCTTCCTCCCCGCTTTCCTCACGGTTCATCGGGTTCGGAGGTCCCTTAACGGAGCGCTGGCAGATTAAAAGGCCGCATTTATATTTTTTTTTTGCGGGCTATGGAAACTGAAGGCACTTTCTTCGTGTTTTTTTTTTTTTAAATAGTCTTTCTTTGTTGAGAGATGTGGATAGAGTGCAAGAGAACGTTCCAGACATTATTTCACATATGGCCAAATAGCAATTTTATTTTATTTTATTTTATTTTATTTCTAAAAACAAGTCAACTCGATAGTGATTTGTTATCCACCCACCACCACCACCACCCCACACATTTATTTATTCCCTTTACCCCATTGAAAATATAAAAAATCTCCCCGCTCCCCAAAAATGTGGGGGCCATCCACCCACTTTCAACTCCACTCATCAACCCCCACCACCACCACCACCACTAACTCACTCTCAGCACCACCGAAAAAAAAAAAAAGAAAAAAAGAAAAAGGCTCCGCAATCCCGCCGAACCAACATTCCCGCATTCCGTATATATTTCCCACGAAAAGAAAAAAAATAGACAGATGCCTGCCTGCCTAAAATAGAAAATAAAAAAACCACGATCTCCCTTTGTAATCACAACTCACCCACCCACACATACTCACTCACACACATACTCACTCACTCACACACACACACACACACACACACACACACAGCCACGAACGAACGAACGAACAACCAAACCAAAAAAAATATATATAAAAATAAAAAATAAAAATAAAAATCACCCCGAAAACACGCACTTACTTCCCCCCCCACCCCCACCCCCCCCGCGTGCGCAATGAATGCACAGCCAGCCCTACGACCTAACCTAAACCTACAATACAATACAATACAATACAGCCCACAATTTTCATAATAATGCACACACAGCACAAGTTGTTGTTGTTGTTGTTGTACGAACTGGTTTGGGGGTTTTGGGGGGGGGGGGGGGGGGGGAAAAAAATATATATATAATAAGATAATAGTAATGAGGTGAAATGATGGAATTGTGGAATTGTGGAATTGGAGATGGATAGAAATGGGTGGGTGGGGGTTGGGAGGGGGTTTGTGGAGTTTGTGGAGTTTGTGTGTTTGTGTGTGTGTTCTTTTTTGTTGTTGTTGTTGTTGTTGTTGATGTTGGTGCTGGTGCTGGGATCTATGCTTGGGCTTTTTATTATTTGGGGGGGGTTTGTGTGGTAATCTGTACTTGGGTTGTACGGTAATGGATACTTGGATTGTACGGTAATCTACAACTTGAAGTTTTGTGCGGTAATCTGTACTTGGGTTGTATGGTAATCTGTACTTGGGTTGTACAGTAATGGATACTTGGATTGTACGGTAATCTATAACTTAGATTTGCACAGTAGTCTATAACTTGGATTGTACGGTAGTGGATACGATACTTGGATTTGCACTGTAATCTGTACTCGAACTTGCACTGTAATCTGTACTCGAACTTGCACTGTAATCTACACTCGAACCCGCAGTAATCTACACTCGAACCCACCGTAATCTACACTTGAACCCGCAGGAACCTCTACTCGAACCCGCAGTAATCTACACCTGAACCCGCACCACAACCACCACTCAAACCCGCACCACAACCAACCAACAGACAAACCAACCAACCAACCAATCCCTCAAAAACGCAAAAACTTCACCATTGTCCATTCGTCGCTACTACTACTATATTATTACTATTACTATTACTATTATTATTATTACCATCATTATCACCATCTGTTTTATCCGTCAGCCGATCGATTAATCAATCAATCACGTGTGTTGTATGTACATGTACATGTATATGTGTAAGGCGATTATGAAACTTTCTTTTAATTTTTTTTAATTTTTTAATTATTTTTAATTTTCTATTAAAGTTTTTTTTTTTAAAAAATTAAAAAAATGTTGAGAGAAGAGGGAAGGGGGGGAAGGGAAATTAAAACAATGCAAAGCAAAGCAAAGCAAAGCAAAAAACGAAAAACGAAAAAAAAAAAAAAAATTTAAATTTTAAATTAAATTTTGCCGATCCTATTAATTTTATTATTCCCCCCCCCCCCCACCTCACCACCCCCAACAAAAAACTAAATTTTTTTTTTTTTTTTTTTTTTCGTTACCAAGGCTGTTAAAAAAAATAAAATAAAATAAAAAAAGTCAGCCCCCTTTTGCTTTGTCCCGTGGCTTTTGGGGGGGGGGGAGGGGATTGTTTGTTTGTGGGATTTTCTCGGCGAAAGAACTACCTCATACATACACGCTAGTCCTTTTGTTGGGCCAGAGCTCGCATAGCCGAACACGCCTGGCTGCAGCTGGGGAGCAGCGGCATTCTTTGCTTTTCTCACATTCCCATCCCCTCTTTTCGTTCGTGGTGGTGGCGGTGGAGCGTTGTACGTAGAAGAGCAGCTAAGCAGCAGTAGTAGTAGCAGTAAGTAGTAGGCTAAGCAGTAGTAAGCTAAGGGCCTACTCCGGTGGGATCAACCCACCTGCCTTGCCTGGCCAGAACCAACCCGGCGCAGATTGGGCTTCCTCCCGTTGCGGCTCAGCACGTTTTACCTGCAACAGGAAGCACGCCGAGGCAACACACACGAACAAAAAAACACAAAACACGCCGTCCGCTGCTCTGAGCCACGGGAAAAAAGAAAAAAAAAGGAAAAGAAAAAAAGAAAAAAAACGCCGTCGAGGCTACGCACGCTGACTCGCAAACGGTCTAGCCAGTCTCGGCCACGAGCGCATTGAACAGACACAGAGCAGACACAGAGCAGACACACCCAACCGCGGAAATGTTGCCCGAATCAGATGCTCGCATTCGGGGACGTGCGGTGTCAAGTCAGTCAGGCCACGCTGGGCTGGGTTGGGTGTTCGTGTGGTGTTCGAGAGCAGCAGCAGCAGCAGCAGCAGTCCTCCGCCGACTTTACGTTTGGCGCCCATTGCATTTGTGCGCTGCTGCTGCTGCTGCTGCTGCTACTGCTGCTACTGCTGCTACTGCTGCTGCTGCCCGGGCCACACCCACACGCACCACCCGGTGGATGTTGCATGCGTTGGGTGTTGTGTTGCACGCAGCTTATCCCCTCTGAGTAATTTCAGGCTTACCAGCGCCATGGCTTACTGTTTCGCTACATCTCCGCCGCGGCGTGCTGGTGGAGCTGGTCGAGGCCCCTCTCCCCCTCTCTCCCCTCCCCCCTCCCAATAGTTCCCCCCCCC
>JAJDFF020000139.1:0-79046 GCA_021527025.2 Geoglossum cookeanum
AAAACCCCCCCCCCCCCCAACCCCACAAAAAAAAAAAAAAAAAAAAAAAAAAAAAAAAACCGAAAAAATAAAAAAAAAATAAAAAAATAAAAAAATAAAAAAATAAAAAAATAAAAAAATAAAAAAATAAAAAATAAAAAATAAATAAAACTCAACCCAACCCATTCAAACAAACCCGCAAGTATCCGCCCTACTATTAAGAATATATATATAAGAATAATCGCGCGCTATAAAGAATGGAGTCCATTTGCCCCCCGACCGACCATGTATATATATATATATATTCTTGTAACGCGCGAAACTCGACTTGTATATATATATATATATATATACATAGGAGGCAAAAATGCCGAGATTCTTCTGGCTGCTGCGGATAAGGCGCTTTCAAGGGCCACACCCCCTTTGTGGTATGGTGGTAATAGCGGTGGGCGGGTTGTCTGGCTTGATGTGTGGGCAGTTACAACTCTTCGTAATAGTCGCGTCGTTTGTTTTTTTTGGGAATTCGGTTTCCGCCTATTGGGGGGGGGGGGAGAGAAAATGAATATGATGAGTTTTGATTAAACTATCCCCCCACTGTGTGACTAACTAGCTGGTTGGAAAGAAAGAAAAAATGGCCAACGGAAAAATGGATCCTACGGTATTCGAGTTGTTTATCCTTACTAATTATAACCTTTAGATTCGGACCTTATGATGTATGGTGGCTAGACAATATCAGGAATTATATGGTAGGCTCGTGTATATGGTCGCGGACGACATGATCTATCTGCCTTTACGATGCGATCCAAAAGAGGCAGCTGCCCAAGAGTAAAAGATAAGAAAATAGGGCCTAGAATTTTCAGGTCGGTCAGCTATACGCTCTTCTAGTGGTTTGCGAATTGGTAGATGAATACTACTTACTAGAGGTACGTTATTACCCACTCCACTTGAAGATGGCCGCGATGTAGATGTAGATGTAAATGATGCTGTAGGGATGGAAATCGTAGCTGCCGTAATAGGAGAGGATGTTGTGGATGTTACTGTAGGTGTTGCTGTAGGTGTTGCAGATTGCGATTTTGACGTGCTGGTAGAAACGCGAACTGAGAGGACATTTCCTGCTTCTGAGCATAGTCCGCCGTCGTTCGTGAGAGTTGAAAAATCAGACGGATCTGCCGTCTTGAAATAGCTGTAGCAGTGGGTCCACAGATTGTCAAAGGCGTCTGGAGCCCAGGTCGAACTGGAGTAGCACAGGCATGGGGCCTGGGCCGTAATGGCAAGGTCCGTAAAGTGAGACGTCTTTGCTGCACACGACTGGATCCTATTTAGTGCGCTAAAACAGGAGACGGAATCGGTATCTGGGCCAGCAGTTGTATGGCTAGGGTTGGAGCCCGTGGGGGTCGTGGTGATAGAACCGCCGCTCACAGTGCCAAAGTTTTCGTTAAAGCACGCCGCCGGCGAGGTCTGGCTGCAGCACGAAGTAAAGGTATACCCGCCTATTGGCTGACATGAGGCACAAATCGACGATGCACAGCCTAGAGACAGACTTCATGTCAGTTCTAAACCGAGTTAGGTGGGGAATAAAATTCTTTGGACATAAATAGAAATGTTACGTACGGCCGAGAAGAGGAGGACAGGTCAGGACTAACGATGTACAGTATGAGAAGAGCTGCTCGTTATTCTGTCTTGGATGCAACTCAATGGACTGAGCAAGACTCGAAACAGAGAAACCGAGCAGGAAAACCCCAGCGCGAAACCCCATCATGATTTTCTATTTCGCCAGGAGTCTTTAGAAGTGCTGTTTTTCGGGTACCGTTAGTCTCTAGATGTGCCGTCTTCTGTTCGAGAGCTAGGTAACTATCTCTGGAGTAAGCAATGGGGGATTTGGGCAGCGAGGATGGAGCTTGGTAGTTGCTGGCAATGGGGATTCATATAGCAACGCAACCCTCCTCCCCCCTTTCCTTCCCACCTTCCACAAGCACTGAGGTTTGGCCTCCTATTTGTTGGACCATCGAGTCGTACAGCATTGTACCATGTTTCGCGTTTTGATCACACAAGGAAGGCTAGTTTCGCATATTCCGGTGGATTCGGTGTTGCTCTGGCGCCCACCCGCCGCCGAACACACGTACAATATTGTACAAAAGACATCTAGCCCCCCCCTGTGCGGCTACGCCGTGTAGGTTTTGGGGTTGTCTTGTGAACATCGCCACTGGGCCTTTGTAGCACTTGCACCGGGATATTGCATCCTAAATGGTGGTTGGTACTGCAGCCGAAATAAATTCTGGTTGCGGCTCCTCCGTTGCTCGACGAGAGGGGGGACGGGAAGCTGCTGTTTTCTACTTCCTCGGTGGTGCGCTGCGGGGTGGGTGTGGCAAGGCTTAGGTACTGGGTGTTCGTTGCTGGAGATAGTCAACGCCAGGCTGACCGGTAGAGGCTTCTGCGCTGCAGCTGCTCATTCAGTTAAGCTGCTACTCCCCTAGATGCGGATGGTCTGAAAACACCGTCCAAACTCTAAAGCAGAGCGGTGGTGACTCCAATACTGACTTGGACCGGTTGTTATAAGAGGATAGAGGATCAGCGGCAATATTAAGCTGATAAGTCTAGACTAGCTTTTGCAATTTTCTAGGTCAAGACAAGGAGTTTCCGGTTCCCTGCTCAAGCCACAGAATGAAACGGCGACAGTGCTGGACTTTTGGCGTATTTTTGCAGGAGTGGTATGGTCAGATAAGTGATGAGAGTACAATATTCGTGAAGTGCGGCATAAGCCACCCCCACACGGAAGCCAACGCCACACTACCGCCAATATCATTGCATTTCAGATCGTTTTCTTGGGCCGTTACAATTTGCTGGGGAAGAATCAACGATGATTCGTCTAATAGGTTCCTGGTGCCGCTTCAAGCACTTTGCCTCCAGCCCTCTCTGTATGGGGAGTTCAGCATTCCGCATCGGTCTACAAAGCAAATGGTGAGTGCTAAGCACTAACCAAAAGTATGTGAGTCACTGAAGGTTCTCCAATATTGACTTGATATTGTGGAGGGCGGATCTGGGCCAATTAGTTGGTATGAATCACTCTCTTGGCGGGTGGCTTATCTATTTACTGCATCCTACCAACGTCAAACTGATTCCACAATATTTAGCGGTTTCTCCGCCCCACCAAAGCTCCACCGCTCGGGGATGAAGGGACTTAAGTCTATTGTGGCCTTTGCGAAAAATCTTCTTCTAGGGAAGCGTCGTGAGCCCAAAAAAGCGAGCCCAAGAGACGAGAAACATGAGATGCGTGCTCTAGATGATGCAGTCACTGAAGGACAGGAAGAGAAGAAAGTAGGGCGGCTTCTTAAACTCGCCCCATTGCGCGATTACTGATTTACGCTCCACAGACTCTGTGCGTTCTGGAACGTCTACCTGCCGAGCTCGTCCTGGAGATCCTCTCCTACCTGGACACGCTGGGCCGATTTGACCTCAAGCTAGCGGGCTGTCGGTACATCACATCCGTCATCCGCAGGGCCCCTCGTCCCCCAGTTCAACGTTTTATCCAAGACCTCGAAGACAATTCCTACGGAACATATACTACGGCACCCGGGGCATACTATAGTAGCTCGAATACGCCAAATTATAACTATGGTGTTGTATACCCCGGCTACCGTAATAGTGGACGGAATGCATTACATACGGCAGCAACCCGAGGGCATCACGCGATGGTTAAATACTTGCTAACGTACCAGGCGAATAAAAACACGGGGGACTTTCATGGGAAAATGCCGGTACATTTTGCAGCGGAGTATGGGTACAAGGGGATTGTAGAGATGTTCCTAGAACCAGCACTGATGACGAAATCACAATTGATGGTGGGAGATTGCCATGGGCGCACGCCGCTGCACATGGCGGCGCTCGCAGGAAAGAAGGAGACGTCAAAGCTGTTACTAGAGAGAGGTGCTGAATTGCTTTCAGACAAAAGTAATAGGACGCCTCTTCACTATGCTGCAGAGCGCGGCCACGAGGCGGTAGTGCGACTGCTTTCAGTGCAAAAAGGCGTTCTCCTCGACTCGCTAGATGACAGGTCCAAGTCACCGCTTACACTGGCAGCAGAACATGGGCATGTGGCAGTGGTCAAATATCTACTGAGATTGGGCGAAAGAGCTTCCCCCGGAGCGTTGCACTATGCTGCGAAAAATGGACACAAGGATATGGTCAAGCTGTTGGCAGAGGTGTATCCCAAAGCCGCCGGTGAAACCGTTGACGGCAAGACTGCCCTTCATTTTGCAGCGGAGGCTGGCCAACACGCAATAGCAGAGCTGTTGATGCGTGCTTGTCAAGCCAGGGTGAACGCTCAAGACAATGAAGGCTGGACGCCACTGTTCTACGCTGCCCACAACGGGCACGAGACCGTGGTAAACATTTTATTGGCGGAGGGAGCGGATTTCAGCTTGACGGATTTCGAGCAATCAACGCCGCTGCACAAGGCGGCCTGTCGTGGACACAAGACAGTGGTACAGCTCCTGGTCGAGAAAGGGGCCAAAATCCAGATGAAGAATGACGATGGAGATACGGCACTTCACCTAGCGGTCTCTCGCGATCGGAGGGATGTGGTCCGATGGCTCGTCGATCGGGGGCTTGATGTCTCGGCGAGGAATAATTCGGGGCAGACGGCCTTGTGGCTTGCAGCTTCCAATAGGTCTGAGTTAATGGTGGAAGTGATAACTGGCAGGGGAGCAGATGCTACAGCATCGCCGAATTCTGGAATCAACGCGTTGCACAGGGCAGTCGAGACGCGGTGTGCATCTATGGTGCACCGGCTACTTAAGCGTGGGGCCGACATCACATCAAGGACTCCATCCGGAATGACAGCGCTGCACCTGGCAGTCCACAACGGGTTCGATGAGATAGTGCAACTACTACTTGACCGAGGCTCCGGCATCGAAGCAACGACCGACTCTGGAGAAACAGCGCTACACCAAGCGACCAAGAACGGGCACATGTCAACCTTTCTCCTCCTAATCAGCCTCGGCGCCTGCGTCTCCGCGCAAACCCACTCGGGCGAAACAGCCCTACACTTCGCTGTGCAAACCCGCAACAAAGCGATGGCACGCACCTTAATCCAGCACCACGCCTCAGCAACAACCCCAACACACTCTGGCGAAACCCCCCTACACTTCGCTGCGAGAACCGGCCGCCAAGCCATGTCGCTCCTCCTCCTCGACCACGGCGCCGACATCGCCGCCAAAAACACCGCGGGGGAAACTCCTTTGCATTGGGCTGTCTGGAGCGGACGCAAGGGCATGTTGCGCTGGCTGATTAGTAGGGGTGCGGATTACAACGAGAGAACTGCGGCTGGGGAGACGCCGTTGAGTTTGGCGATGGAGGGTGGGGTTGTGCATATCGTGGACTTTCTGAAACGGAAGCAGATTTACTCGCCGAGGGTAGATGGGGCGCTGTAGCGGAAGTGGCGGAATCATTAGGGTGCAGTTTGTTTATGCTGCTTGTTTTCCCCCTTTTTTCTAAGATGTTGAATAGCTACATTCCAGAACATACCTCCTCCGGTTTCAATTCAAAGAAAAAAAACCATATTTATTTCCCCCCCCAGTTATTTTCCACCACGACAATGTGCTTCCAAGCAGGTTATCCTATCACGAGGAACAAAGTTTGCAAATATGTATGTTCCGGTCCAGTCGTGAATCTTGATCATTCATGAATAGACCTGTTCAGACACGTGAAATTACTGATTTCACGACTGGACCGTTTGGTTATGAATAGACTAGTTCATTCGGGACTATGGACTTGCTACCTGAGTATTGTGGAGAGTATCGGTGCCGGCGAGTAGTATGCTCAATGCTCTCGTCCGTGCGTGCCTATGCTACGAAAAAACGAGCTTCGCAGCGAGGTAGGTAAGTGTTGAACGTATGAATTGATTGATTGTCTAGCTACTGGAACGAGCGGAGTGCCTCGTATATGAATTACAAATAGGCACGGACTAAAAACTAGTGTTATGAAAATTTTCGTCGCTAGCAAGTCCATGTGTGTGTGTGAATAGGAGTCATACAATCTAGGCGGCCCCTATTCGGTCAAGCGGGAAAGTCATTGCGAGATCCACGACAACTCGTGATGCTAACATGTGAGGTCCGTTCACAGTAAGCTACCCCGCACCAAGAATTCTAGCTGGCTCAGAATCTGCCTCCACAACACTCATTTCCCACTGCTTGACCAACCCCACCAGCAAATGCTCGTTACGCTCACAACAAACCCCTTGCCGACCTGGTAGAACTCCTACATCAATCAAGGCCGGGGATGCAGGAGTCATCGGCAGTTACATGCTCGCTGCTTTGGCTGCCCCGCGAGATAAGAGATCTCATCTGGGAATGCCTTCTCATGTCCACTACTCTTACATCGGATGATTGCCATTTCAGTCGAATGGCCGCTCACTGGGTGAGACCAGAACGTAATAGCCTCGCTATCCTTCGCACCTGTCAACAAATCCATCGTGAGACTAAGGACTTATGGCTAAAGCTCGTCCTTTTCGACTTTGCGCATATCGAGTTCCTCCTTGATAGCTTTTCGCCTTTACCGCTACCCATCTTGAGCCAGATCCGCCGGGCACGAGTAAGCTCACGTCCGCTAATGCTCTTGGCGCCGAACAACCACGATAAGGTCTACTATGGCCTAGATAGTGCTTTCGCGCTGGTGCCTGGCTTGCAATTGAAGACATTGGAAGTTAATGCGACTACTGAATCGGACACGGTCGTCTACTACACTATTTCAAAATTGGTTGAGAGAGGTAGCGGTTGGCGAGAGTTGCAAGTCTTTATTCCTCACTCCAAAGTCCTAGCCTACAAGGTCAACCCAGATGAGTTTCCAAAATACCGACGGACACCCCAACCAGACGGTTGGACTCGCGCGCTCAGGAGGCGTGATGGCCAAACCTCTGCGTCCGAAGTCGAGATCTATCGTACGAAGCAGCTGAACGCTGACCCCGGCGCTGTCTACGATCCGTTCATGCGCGAGACGTTCACGCAAAAACCGCAAGCCAATTCTACCTTTGGACTTGAGGAAGATGCGTTCCTTATAAGCGAGCAAGAGTTAGGAAAACAAATGTTAGTCGTAGTGAAGAGGGCTCCAGATGCAGAGATTGTCGAGGATATAGAGCGTCAAAATGCACAGGAGTACGATGGCCGCGATATCCGGCAATGGGCGAGGAATATGAAGTGGGATGAGATCAGAAAAAGGGCCTATATACCGTTTTCTAAGGACGATGAGAGCCTCGAGAATATTAACAGTTCGTTCTCTGATTTCTAGTTTACTGCTGTGATTTCTGCCGTCGAAAGATGACGACCAGCGAGAATTTCGAGACAATTGGGGGCGATGTATAGCAAGACCGAGAGGCGAGCCAAATGAGTAGATAATTTCTCAGCTCTGAAAACTATAATAGACTGTCGTAGAATTATTTCCGTTATTGGCACCTACGGATGTGTGAAATAGCTCACATTCGATGCTTTGTGAACTCTGGGCCGTAAGGAGCCGCAGGAGTCTGATGTGAATCTTTGAGGTTTTCATACTGGAGCGTACTCCCGAGCAGTAGAGGCAAGGTGGATTACATTAGCGTTAATTCATGCTAATCAAACGATAGCAGGAGTGAAGTTCAGAAAGAAGTTGCTCGGATATCTTGATTTCTTCTATATCGCCAAGACCCGCCCACCTCGATAATTACTGTGGTTTTTAACCTCCATTTTCCGCCCCGCCAGTCGTCTTTCAACAGAGAGATGCATCTCAGGCTTCGTACGCCACTTCATTGCGACTGGAGATCGTCTCGGCGTCGAAAATGAAGTACGAGTACGCCCCACTCTCGATCCAGCCGGGGGATTCCAGAGGTGTGTTCTCCATTCGCCTTCTGCACTTACTGCCGTCTACAGACCGCAACGCAAGACTCGAGTGCCAACTCGTGGAGACGCAGATTCCAGACTCCCTTCACGGGCAGTCAGGACACTCCACGCCTCGGCGCTCGACACATATCCAGTACCAAGCACTCTCGTATACGTGGGGCGAGCCCGAGTTTCCGAAAATGCTGCACGTCCTCCAGGCCGACGGGGCATCGCCAGCGGGCGCCACCAACATCACCGAGAACCTACATTCGGCGCTGCAGAACCTAAGAAAGCGTGACAAGACGCTTGTGCTTTGGGTGGACGCCGTTTGCATCGACCAGGCCAACATCCCAGAACGGAACAGCCAGGTTGGCAGCATTCCCCAGACCTATGCCGAAGCTGTGAGCGTCCTTGTCTGGCTCGGGATTGACAACGTTCAGCACGACGGCCGACTCTGCCTCGGCTTCTTTACTGAACTTGCTGCACTCATTGCCAGCGATTCTGATCGGGACGACCAAGGTTCGTGGCGGAAGAGGTTCAAAATCAATCAGGCTGTGTCGGCATTCCTAGACGGCGCGCAGCCTCGACTCATTGCCTCCTTTCTAGCGAGACCGTGGTTCAGGCGACGATGGATTGTCCAGGAAGTCGTCCTGGCCAACGACGTTTCGGTCCACTGTGGCGAGTCGGCCATTAAGTGGGACACGTTCGAGCTCGCCCTGACTGAGTTGTTTGAGAACGACAAAGGCGGGTTTAGTGACGAGCATCGCACGACGTTACGGATCATGTCACACATCAGACATGCCGATTTGGGGGCTAAGAGCCAAGTCCCACTAGATGCCCTCGTAGAGTTTGACAGTTTTGTCTGCTCGGATCCCAGAGACCGCCTTTACGCTCTGTACGGTATCATCCAGCACTGGTTTCCAGGTTCGCAAGGCAGAGCCCAGACCAGCAGTATTAACTACGCATTATCAACTAGAGACGTTTTCACTAACTTTGCGATATTTATGATGAAACTGACTGATGCAATGCGTCCTGACACAACTTACAACCCTATTACCCACGTGTTACAGCTGGCTGCTGCCATCCGGCGGCAAACACCTCACGAAGGGCGCCTAGTCGCA
Organism: Geoglossum cookeanum; assembly: GCA_021527025.2. Taxonomy (NCBI): domain Eukaryota; kingdom Fungi; phylum Ascomycota; class Geoglossomycetes; order Geoglossales; family Geoglossaceae; genus Geoglossum; species Geoglossum cookeanum. The sequence goes on from JAJDFF020000139.1 coordinate 8,945, forward strand.
GAGACGGCTTGCGAAAATATCCCGTCATGGGTGCCAAACTGGACTGGCACCCTGTCCAACACGCCTCTCAAACATTCACCGACAGATCGAGATGCTTCGTCTGGCATACCAAAGCGTCGGGCTAATATAATAACCTCCAAACATGGCCCTCGCCTCCTGCTAACAGGACTAGTGTACGACATCATTACGGCTAATATTTCCCTCGATATTGGCTCCTTATTCCGTTCCATACCCGAAGCCAAGGCTACCCTCAATGGCTTTCTCTGTTCCGTAGCGAAAAGCTTCGACCAAACGGGGTTCTTCGGCGCCGCCGACCAAAACATATACCAACCGACTAGACAGCACATTATCAGCGCCCTCGCAACGGCTCTTATAGCCAACTGGGAGCACGCGCCTGCCAATTCTTACTTTATGCAGCACCCCCGGTTTCCGAATGACTTTCTAGAGCAGCTAAGCTCGTCCAAGCACCACCTTCCCGAGATCCTACACAAGTGGCCGGCGTATGTCGAACTCATTACTATCACGATGCGGGGTCGTGGGTTTTTTCTTACAAAGCTAGGCTACATCGGAATTTGCGACGCCAGTGTTCAGGCTGGCGACGTGGTGTGCATTCTCAGTGACACTCGAATCCCGTTTATTCTCAGACCAAAAGGAGACAGGATCACAACTCTACAAGATGGCTCCCCGAGCATTCCTGACTGCTGCCGGTTTCGAGATGAAAACCGGTTCAAGGAGGTTGTCTCAATGCTAGAGGATGAGCCATCGTCGCACTGCACATACGAGCTGATGGGCGACGCATATGTTCACGGACTGATGAACGGAGAGGCTGCAAAGAGACTTGGTTCGCAACTGGGCGATTCCCTCAGGATTCTGTCAATAGCGTAGTCATTCGCCGAATCGGGCTCAACAGCTATGATATATATATATATATACGACTAGAACAACACAAGCATAGAACCAACATTTCACCCAAAAGAAATTTTCCATTTTCTAACGGCCAAAAAAAAAAAATGTACAAAAACCAAACAAACAACACACAGCCCCACATCAAAAAAAAAAAAAACCTCAAAAGTCCACACTCGTTATGTAACCAACCAGTCCAGTCCAGTCCGCCCGCCCTAGCTAACTAGTTATCGAACAGAACAACAACAACAACAACAACACCCCCTTTCTCACACGACAAAAAAAAAAAAAAAAAAAAAACCGTCTTATTACAAAACCCCCCCCCCTTCCTTCCATCTTCCCTCTTCCCTCTTCCCTCCACACACACACACACACACACACAAACACAAACAAAGTCGCTACCTAAAAAAACTCCCTTGGTCCCTTGATCTCTTGATATTATTATCATTATTATTTATTATCTAAAAAAAAAAAAAACTCACATGCAAAAAAAAAAAAAAAAATTGTTTGTTTGATTGGTGTGACTGTGACTGTGGCTGCGGCTGTGGCTGCGGCTGTGGCTGATTGTGAGGGGGGACTCTTTTTTTATTTTTATTTTGTTTTTTGTTTTATTTTTATAATTTTTTTTTTTTGGTGAGGGGATAGGGGGGGGTTTTTCCCGATAGATATATATATATAAATATAAAGATGGGGGGTGGGTAAATAAATAAATAAATAAAGCTCACATTCGGTTTTTTTTCTTTTTTTTTTTTTTTCCGTCGTTGGGCGCATATATGGATCGTTGTCTGTCATTTTATGCGTTACACTACATGGGGTGTATATATAGCAGAACCAGTACTACGTTGATAGAGAGAGAGAGGGGAGGATCGAGGAAAGGAAATTGTGATAAAAAAAAAAAAAACAATTGTAAAAAAAAAATCACTGAAATGCCGCTCCAGCCATAGATAGATAGATATATATGGGGGGCTAGGAAAAAAAAAAAAAATTCGTCAGGCTTTTTTTTTTTCGGGGCGACCCTCACTTGAGGATGATAACTTCCAGAGTAGGATTCGCAGCCCACCAAGCGGTTTTCTGAATCTTGCCCAAGCCTACCCTCGTGGCAAACTCGCGCCGAGTGTCCCACTCTACAAACATGACGTTGAACAAAGGAAGCCCGGGCACGTCGACCCTTCCCTCATTCCCCCAGTACTGGGACTCTGAAAGGAGGATGAAATCATAAAGCCCACTTGCCAAGCCCTTCCGCGGGTCGGTTGGAATCACTCTGCCGACGACTTCGCCTGAAGCATCGATAATTCCGGCCTCCTGAATCATTAGTTCCGCGTCAACGGTAAGACCTTTGTTGGATTGTGTCCAGAGGGTTTCTTGTCGAGGCGCAGTAGAGCCGAGCTTGAAACGCGCCAGTTGCGTCTCGCAGACGAGATGGCGGTTGTCAATCGGCACATCGGCTGGGATAGAGGGGGGGCCAAGATCGATGGGCGGTTCTGTCTTCGTCCGCAGCCTAATTGCGTCTTCTTGAAACTTGCGCAACTCCTCTGCGTCCGCTGGACCCAAGGCAAGCCCCAAGCCATGCCCATTCACGGGTACCAGAGTTGCTGGAGCTTCCGCACCTGTTGCAGCTGTCGGCGTGTTCTGGGAGGCTCTTTGCATTACCTGAGTCATTGGCGGTCTCAGGCACTTATACCACATGACCAATGGCTTGAAGCGCTCCTCAGCAGGCTTCTTAGCATCATTTGAGCGGGCAACGACTTTCTTGAGCGATAGGTCGTCGTTCGTGGAAACCCAAAACGGCTCTTCGAATCGGACGCCGGGCTTGGCGTGGTACGCTTTTGCTGTATCCAGGTCGAAGTCAGGATCCTTGCCTACTTCCCACCCGGTCCATGACCAGCTCGGGAGATCGTCGTGTGGGCGTTTCGTGAGGTGTACTCCTTTTGCCGCCGGTGGCTGCCAAAGCAGCGCGAGATCAAGGAACTTCTCTGGAAGGCCATGCAGGGTGTAGCCCGTCGGCGTCTCTTGCACTGCGTCTGGGCCCCCAAGATGGCTGAGTGGTCTGTCAGAATTCGTCATCTTCTCTAAGACATTGAGAAGTCCAAGGACCGCATTGAGTGCGTCCCTCGAGTCGGTCATATCACGGCTTGTGTACTGCCCTAGGATATTTGCATATTCACTGAAGAAGAGCGATCGCAGCAGCGCTGGGGTACCATCCCAAGCATGCTTGATCATAGATACTGGCTTGCTCTCGGGCAGTGAAAGACAGGGAATCCGAGCTGGCCCATTGCCAGCATGGCACGCGGGCATGTCTTCGCGCAATATACCATCTCGGCAGTGGAAGCTGGCATATCCCCCACTGAATATGAGCATCCTTTTGGAAAGCAGCTTCTCCTGAAGTGTCCATGCCCTCGTGTCCCACTTGCCATAGGTATTATTGTACTGCACCGCAAGTAGGACGTTTACATTCGGCTGGACCTCTCTGGCGATTTGGTTTCGGATCGGTCTGGATGAAATGCCAGACAGCCCAGCTTCGGCATCTAGTCCATCAGCTGCAACGATTGTTACTGCCGCGTGGCCAAATATCCTGTCCATCTGTTCGACCTGAGATGCCCGCGCATCCGGATTGTCTTCGCCCCTTTCATCGTGTTGAATGATGCAAAGACTGTCCACCCAGAGGTACTGCAATTCCATCCGCCTAGTTACTTCGATAGCGTCGCGAATCGTCTTGGCTATCGGTATAGTTTGGCTCTCTAGCTGGGAGCTAAGGTCATCCAGGTTCCGCATATGGAGATTCAGACACTGCTTCCCCGTAGAGCCCCAAACGTACGATAGCGCGGCATATCTCGGCTTTTCGTGTGGGCCCAGACCCACCATGTCTTTTTGGACAACTCGCATGTCATTGACGTCGATCAGTCGGAAATGAGGTCCAGATGGAGGCTGAAGCCCATTCCACCAGCTCGGCTCGTCACAGCGATGGCCGTGATGTTCGGAGCAATTCTCGAGCCACCTTTTGCAGTCCCCTTCGACATCGACCTCTGGCTGGAGCAGTTTTCCATACGTGAGACTGCCGTCGGGACCAGGCCGATAGGCGGAAGCGATACGGAGATTGAAGGTGCTGATGCGGGAGAGCGGTGCCCGATGTTTGTTACCATAACCCCAAACATCGATGTTGAGAAGGCCTGCATCTGCATCGCTGGCGTTGTGAATGATGATGGAAACAGCAACTGGTAGCTTTGCGTCGAGATTCGTCATCAGCGACGTGACAGTGGGGATGACAGTGCCAACAGTCGCCATCATTTTCACCCTCTCTGTGTCTGTTTCGGTCCAGATGCCGGCGCTGAGTGCCGCGGCCGCTGCCACGTTAACAGCAGCACCATCGGAGGCCAGTTGTTCGTTATCGGTACTCCCTTTAACAACAACATCTTGACCTTGGAATTCCTGCTGCAGCTCAACATTGTCGCGGCTCCGTCCAAAAGGGTAGGCAGCCTTGTAAACGGGTACGTGCTGGGTCCAGCCAAGACCCTCGGCCCACCGCCTGAAAGTCATGTCAGCGAGCTCTGGAGGGAGGTGATCTTTCACCGCTGGGTGATTGAATGGGTCGTTTTCGGCAATGGCATCGAAGATCAAGCAGCAGAAGTTGCAGCTTTCCTTCCTTTTCTTCCGTAGAATGCGATCCAGAAAGATGAGCTTGCGTGTGAAATTGCCGTCCACGCTCTCCCTGGCCAAAGTATTGCGGGAGTCAAATTGATCAAAGTCAATCTTCGAGCATGCCGTGCAAAGGCCCTCCTTCCTCTCCTTCTTCTTGGTGTCTGAGATTATGCTGACGTCTCCACCAGCAAAATCAATCTCTAATTCGCTGAGATTGGTCACGCCGCGCAGCGACTTGGGTATTTTGAGCTTGAATTGGGACTCGCCACGCTTTGAAGAGCTCTTCTCTTTGGTGCCGTCCGGCGAAGAGCGTTCGTTTGAAGCTTCCTGCTCTGGATCTCCACTCGTCCCTCGACTCTTTCCCCAATTACGACCAAAGCTCATTTTGCTCTCCGGTTTAGGTCGCGAAGGCTGTGCCGTAACCTCGGGAGGGAGTACTGGCGACTCTCGCGGGGTTTCACTTAGCTTAGTGGCCCCGCTACCGTAGGAAACCGTATTCTCACATGTATTGACGCCGGGCCCAGAGGACTGCGGGGAGGGTTCGCCGATGCCGTTATAGCTTGGGGGCAATGGTGCGGCGGGTGCAACCGGCTCTGCCGGGATTTTCGAGGGTTCAGCATGACCATCTAGATACCCATGAGGTGGAGTGGTAGAAGGTGCTGAGGAAGCAGGCGGGTAAGGAGGGGGTGTGTACGCTGCTTGCGGAGCGTCTGGAGCCGTTGTCTGATCGCTGGGTTGCTCTGGACGCTGAGCAGGAGCCCGAAGACCGCTACTAATAATCGGCGAGGAGAACTTTCCGATCTTCTTACCAAATGACGCCGCACTGCCGAAGGAAGGCATTGTTCCTACTTGTAAAAAATGTGATGGTGAGAGAAGAAGGGCAATTGAAGTTGGAGGAAAAAGTGGGCATTAAACATCAAGTTCCTCAAACCCAGCCTTCTTATATAGACGGCGGCAAGGCGTCGTGCAGAATGCTCTGCATTACCCCTGAGCTCCCTCCCCACACACCGCTCTATACGAGCTATGGCATTGGGGCTGAAGAAACCACAAATAGAACCTCGTATTTGGGTGCATATGGGTAATGGTGCACACAGATAGGGCTGATTAGGCAGTCTGGGGGCCGTTGTGGCATAACGCAGGACCCTTACACAAGCATGTTCGAATTAAACGGCGCCCGCCAAGGACCCACGGAGGAACAACCCACAAAACCGTTGACAAGGCAGAGAGCCCTGCGGAGAAAATCCCCAACGTTCGTTGAGATTTTACTGCGTGTATTTTTTTTTTTTTACTCCTGAAAAAAAAGGCCGCCCAACACGAGAATCGCATACCGACGGGGGGTTGATTAATTACCTGAAACACCAAAAAAAGACCGGGGTGACGTGACGGGGCACAAGCTCGCGAATCAGAGCCGTCTGGTGCACGCCGGTGGCGCCAGGCCGAAGGCGCCCCATAACGGGAGGTGCCTGCCACGGAGAGAAAAAGGAGAGAGAAAGAGGCTTTGGCTTTCTGGTGGTTGGGCGCACCTCGGGGCAATATAAAAAAATGGCCAGGAGGGTCAGAAAATAGAGCGCGGAAAAAAAACTCAGCCACCACCAAACTGTTCGGTTTTTTCCGCTGGCGGTTTCAAGGGGGGAGGGGGTTGTGGGGTAGAATGTAGAATGGATGGATGGATGTGGATGGATGTGGATGGATGGGATGGATGGGATGGATGGGATGGATGGGATGGATGTGGATGGATGGATGGTGGTGAATGCCTGGCTGGCGCCGGTTAAAAAAGCTTGCTTTTGCTGGCTGCCCCCCTGCCAAGACAATTAGCCGAACATGTCGTTCAATGCCCTGGCATCCCATCCATTCATCACATCATGCCAGTCAAGCTCCATTCGCTCGGTTGCCTGTTTAAAAGCGGCGCCAACTGGGTGGGTGGAGTCAGTCAGACGTTGAATGTATTGTATTGTACCCGCTCATTATCAATTTCATATCAAATTTCGTATCAGATTTCGCAATCCAGTAGTTTTCTATAGATAGATACATTCCACACCCACAACTCCATCACTGCCACCACCACCACCACCACCACCACCACCACCACCACCACCGCATATCCACCGCCCTCAAGCCAAATACCAAAAAATTTAAAAAGAAAAGAAAAAAAAAAAATAATAGTCCCGAGCTAATCAAAACTAAACAGCCCTCTCGCCACTCAAAGCCTCTCCACCCACCCTCAAAGATTTCATAAAGATTCTCTTCAACTCTTGCGGACTCTCAGACGGGCGTGGAAGGGTTTTTCTTGTCGAATTGTTAACGGCAATGATGAGAAGGGTGCTTTTGCTAGCAGCAGCGGCAGCGGCAGCGGCAGCAGCAGCAGTGGTGGAGGTAGTGGAGGTAGTGGAGGTGGATTCGCATGCCCTTCTCACCCCCTCGGCACTGTTGACGAGGAATTTTCGCTTGTAGGGCAGGCCCTCAGCCATGGCAAGAAAATGGTCCTTTCCTATCATGAGAGGCTGGTTTCCTGTTGAACTATGAACACCGTTATACATAACAACGTGGATCACACTCGGATGGGATACGCCGGCCAATACGGCGTTATTTCCGACATGCATCAAAAATGACCCGTCGCCGTCGATGCAAAACACTCGGCCCGACGAGAATCCCATGGCTATTCCGTAGGCTAGTGCAAAGGCATGTCCCATCGCTCCGATACAGAAAAAGTTACGCCCTACAGTTTCTCCGCTTTCCTTGCGTATCATGTATAACTCGCGACTGTTCCCGCCCAACGAAGAGACTGTGACGTCGGTGTGTTTTATATGTCCGAGCAGACAACGAATGGCAAGTTCGCGGGAAAGGGGAGGTTTCGACGCGGGCGATATCCAACGTTCCAATTTCGCATGGCTTACTGCTACGGCGGGCAGGATTGCTTGTGGCACTCCGCCGTTATACTCCAAGAAGGTCTCGCGGGGCACGACCAAGGCGACCGGTGTATTGTCCCGCATGGACTTTGCGACGAGGCGCGCTATGGCTTCTTTGACGTCCGGGAGCGTGTCTGGAATTTCCTCGTAGGGAATGCCGTTCGCCCTCAGATTATCCAAAATGCGTGGTCCGACCAGGGCGTGCTGCGGTTCGTCCTTGTCTCCTGGTTTACCGCGCCATCCTATCATGAGCAGCATTGGGACGCCAAACACCTCTTTGGCCGCCAAAGACTGCAGCGGATTCAACGCATTGGCAAACCCGGAATTTTGCATATATGCCAGCGCGACTTTCTGGGTCGACAGGTAGTAACCGGCCGCCAGCGCAACCGCGCCCCCCTCGTTTGCCGTGACGATATGCTCTGACACGGGCTTTGTTGCGGCAAAATAGTTCAACAACCCGCTGAGGCTCGAGTCTGGCACGCCAAAGGCAGCGGTAATGTCGTTTGCCTTAAGAGCCTCATTAAACAGGCGCGGGTCGAATGGGCGTGTCATCCCGGACAAAGCTATACTAGATAGTGCCAGCGCATGAGAATACGTCTTGTGTTGTGGCCCTTTCCTTTCCTTACCTATGATACGAATGCTCTGGACGGAGAGGTGGGGAGCAATAGTGCACGGCGAAGCAGTCATTGACCCGTAGTTAGATCTCTTCCCCGGCTCCTAGACACCGGGCTCCCGGCTTCCTAAACTCTTAGTCGCCAGATAGGCACTTATGTGTGGGGGTTCTAATATGCCGCCAAAACCGTTTCCGGCAGAGCAGTGTTGCACGACGTTGCACAACATCGTCGGGGACACCTCACTTGCTAGCTATAAACACTGCTTTGTACGAACAGCAGCACCTTCGGGGGAATCCGGGAAATCCTTGCTGTTCGTCGTTAGTCTCCATTGGCAAGATTTCTATAAAATTGCGGAGATGGCCGCTCACCCACCGGCCTCAGCAAGGGGAGTTGGACACCGACGTGTTGCGGTGACAAACATTCAGCCGTACGTCAAGAAGCATTGGTATGCTGTATCCCTGAAGATAAGACCGGGTTTCCCCAGGAACTCACCCCGATATATTTTGCAGAACCGCCAGGGCATATCAAAGACCCGTTGGTAAAGGACCAGCCAACAGATACAGGGCGGGCTTGGCGCCCAATTGTTTGCAGGCATATTGTCCAAGACAGAAGAAGCATGTCGGTCTCCGTTAGATCATTGCTGGCGCAGAACAACGGGAAAATACGTCTGCTAGAAGCCCACGACCGCAATTCCAGGGAAATAATCAGGCAAGTGGTTGGTGATGACGGCGAGAGATTCCAGGGCGTCTGGATAAGCGGGCTGACCCAAACCACGTCGCTTGGCATTCCCGATACGGAATTGATCTCGCCTCTCAAGCGCGCTTCGTTGATGTTGATGACCGGGTTTGACGACGGTCGACAGCAGAGCAACCGCCGCCAGCTATGTGCCGCATACGACGCGGACAGCGGCGGGAGCACCGCCGACATTCCGGCACTGGTCGCGATGCTGGCTGGCATGGGCATTTCGATGATTGTCGTCGAAGACAAGAGCGTGGGCGAGCCCGGAAAGAAGGTGAACTCTCTCAAGGAGACGTCCGGGCTGCAGGGCCAGGTGAACATGTACGAGTTTGCCAAAACCATACGGGCGTTCACGTCGGCGTCTGCGCACCGGGAGATGATGATCACGGCCAGAATCGAAAGCTTCACGGTGCGCACGGCGAAAAAAGACGCGGCTGAAGAAAAAGCGTCGCTCCAAGACGCGCGACGCGATGCGCTCAAGCGCGCAGAGGTCTACAGAAACGCCGGCGCGGACGCCATCATGATCCACAGCAAAAGCACGCAGCCAGACGAGACGCTCTCATTCCTGGCGGAATTCCGCCTCAGGGACCCGACCACGCCGCTGGTGGTGGTGCCGACGACGTATTCCAAGACGGCCGAAAGCACGCTCTTCGACACGGGCGCCAACATCATCATCTACGCCAACCACATGATGCGCGCCAAAATGCGCGCCCTCGGCAAGCTATTGTTGTGCGACGACGACTACAACCACAACCACAACGACAACCTCAACCACAACCTCAACCACAACGACAACCACACCCAACCCGCCCAAAGACCCAGCTTCCTCGCCCAGCACGCCGACCTAGCCGCCTGTGTCGAGGCGCGAAATTTCGGCTGCCTACTGCGCAAATTGCGCGCCGCGAGCGATCTGGGCGTCGAGGCTGAGCGCTACCGCATGGCGGCCGAGAAACACGCGGCCGAAAACATGGATGCCGCTGCCAAGTGCCTTTTGGATGGCAAAATGGCGGCGGCGGCTGATACGCGCGTTATTTCTGTTGCGGAGTTGCTGAGGATTAATGCGCGGCAGATTTTTCCCGTGGAGAAGCTTGCTTCCCCTGTTGTTGTTGTTGTTGCTGCTGCTACTTCTACGACGACGAATACTACGACGGATACTACTACTGCATAGATAGGATAGATAGGTAGTTAGACAAGGCAGCGAATAAATTTACATTGTTTTTCCTGCCGCTATTTTGAGTGTTTTTGCGGCCCTTACGGAAAATAATAACCCTACTGCAAATAATGAAAACAAAATGCCTCTAAAAACCGCAGTGTTCCAACAACTTGCGCGTCAATTCTTTGGTATCAGCAACGCTAGCGTCGATTTGTTCCTGCGGGGCGGATGTGCAGCTTTTGCTCCAGAGATCATAGCACCCGGCGCAACCAGTTTCACGCTTCACGCGGTTTCTGTTGGCTCGCAAGTTGGCCGAGGGGCCGACAACGTATTTGGGAATGGCTTCGTAGTGCCATTCGGAAATCCTGTATAGTTTCGTTTCCATGCCTATGGCAGCGGTGGCAGACCCGGCCACCATCACGAGAGCCACGATGTTGAGTCGCGCGGGATCGTCGAGGATTTCTGGCACGCTTGCGGAAAGCAGGTCGCCGCCAAACTCCACGACAATAATGTCGTTGTCGACAGACAGTTCCCGCAGGCTGCGCTCCGCCGCCATAACCGCCTGTTCGACGGTGAATCTGGTTCTATCGTCGTTTTCCTGCGAAGGTGGATAGGTCGTCGGCAATCCAGCGTCCGCTGTGTCCAGCCACTGGTTTGCATGTCCGGCCAGCTCAAGAATTTCCCCTCGTCGCGCGGTTCCAGAGAGTTTCGCGACGCCGATTTTCTTGTGCAAGTTCTGAATGATGTCTAGGCAGGCAGTGGTCTTGCCAACATCAGAACGGGACCCGACCACCGCAATTACGGGGCGGAGTTTTTCTGATGTCCTCATATCCAAGGCGAAATCTAGCGATCTGGCAATACGGCCGTCTTCGTACTGCAAAATTCCCATAATTTTGACCCTAGTCGGGCTGCCCTTATTAGGAGGGTTGTCGACGCATATTCCCAAGCCTCCCCCACGGCTGATGTAATCGATGACCATCCCTACGGCGATTCCACCAACTGGCAGGATTGAGCTATGACTGAGAGTAGACTCCCGTCCAATGAGTGGGGCGATCACCCATTCGCCGGGCGACAATTCTCTCCCGTTTCCGTCTCTGTCTTCCGTCGTGGTCGCTCCGTTCAAGACCACTTTAGCGATGACCAGGTCGTAGTGATGCGCACGTAAATCACCATTCGCGGAATAGCGTTGGGCATACTCCTCCTCCGATACGGCGTTTTTGGACGCCAACGGAAAGCATTTCGAGAATTTCTCCAAGTTGCGGATATTGGAAACGATATGCATTCTTGGGTAGTGTACTAGGTATAATGGATGTTTTGCACAAGTCAGCGTCCACGCCCACGGTTAAGATGGCGGCGGGGTGAACATTGACTTATGCACCATCAAAGCACAGAGTAGGACAGAACTTGCATAGTAAACGCTTATCCGGAATAGATAAGAGTGCCAAGAGGTGATTGCGAGCGAAGCAATAGGACCGATAGAGGCATGTTGTGGAGAGGGGAGGGAGCACAAAGGAGAATGAAGAGCTGAATGGAGTTCTCTGCCGATATGAAATGTCCCGACGTAATCCGCAATGGTGGAATTTGCTTTTTTCCTCTCTCACCCCCTCATTCTCCCCTCTACAACGGGCTTTGCTATTGTGCGTCGGGTAGTACGACTAGCTTTAGCACGTAGGGGAGGGTACAAAATGCTTCGTCTCCATTGGGGGATATTTTGCAGCGCTAGAGAGGGCTTGATATTGTGTGTCGTGAAGTGCAGCTACACTTGTAACACTACAAAATATCCCCCAGTGAAAAGATATCGCGTTCTGTACTACGTGCTGGGCGTGTCTTACCTGGCTATCCGTCTTCTCCCTTGTACCACCGGAAACCTGCAACTGAGCAAATGTCTTCGCGTTTGCATCCATGGGCACCCCCGAGCAACCCATCCCACAACGCCCCCATTCCGCAGCGTTGATATCCGGGAGGACTCCCCATTTCCTGGGCGTACGTCCAGGCTGCATCAGCGCGACCGTAATGCCCTTGCCCTGCTTCTGTGGGGTACAGTCTTGGCACAGTACAAGTACATGTACATGTACGATAGTACATACTTACTACGTAGTACATGTAGTAGTACCGCATCGCGCCAGTGCGGGGGTCGGTGCGAGGGTCGGCGCGGGGCTCGGCCAACCCCCAACAAATATATTTGAAAAATTTTGTTCAACTTGATTGTCCAAAGCCCAACCAATTCGTTGTATGGGCGTATAAATGGCACTAATGCCCTGATTCTTGGGGTTTAGTTGTGCAACTCTGGGTAGTTTACTGCCCCTTCAGAGAGAGCTTCAGAGATGCGTCCTTCCACTCAACGCCCAGACTCGGGGGCACCTCCGGTTCCTGGGAGCGATCCCACGTTTCCATCGAGCCCTCCCTCCGGAGTGCTGCATAAGGATCTGCAGCCCCTCCCAGCTCAGCTAGCCGACCTCATAATCGCACCAGCATCCGCTAATACCACTGGGGAGAAGAGGTGGATTTCGCTTGAGCTGGAAGATGGTTCCGTATACCAAGGGTACAGCTTTGGCGCGGAGAAGAGTGTTGCAGGCGAATTGGTCTTTCAGACTGGCATGGTGGGGTATCCCGAGTCGATAACGGATCCTTCATACCGTGGCCAGATTCTTGCCATCACCTTCCCTCTCGTTGGGAACTATGGAGTTCCTTCGCGCGAAACTACGGACGAGCTACTGGGAGACCTACCCAAATATTTCGAGTCCAATGACATACACATTGCCGGGTTGGTGGTTGCTAATTATTCCGGTGAATGTTATTCTCACTTTTTGGCGGGGTCATCCTTGGGACAATGGTTGAAAGACCGAGGCGTGCCTGCAATGCACGGGGTCGACACTCGAGCCCTCACGAAGAGAATTAGAGAGAAGGGAAGTATGCTTGGTCGGATGCTTCTACAGAAGCCCGATCCTAGGCATGGGACCCTCAGCGATTTCGAGGCGGATGCTGATGCGGGTGGGGAATCGGACGACTGGCGATCATTGTTTGAGGAGATTGAATGGACGGACCCCAACAAGAAGAACCTCGTCCATGACGGTGAGAGATTCACCTCCTACTCGTTGGGGTGCATGGCTAATGGGGAGTGCAGTCTCTATTAGAACGCCCCGGCGGTTCTACCCCCGAAATCCTGCCCAGTCTCAAGGCTCTGGTCGTCCCGTCCGGATTTTATGCGTGGATGTCGGCTTGAAATACAACCAACTGCGGTGTCTTCTCTCCCGTGGTGCGGAAGTTTTCGTTGTCCCCTGGGATTATAACTTCCCTAGTCTGGCTGGCGAAGAGTACGATGGGCTGTTTATATCCAATGGACCAGGAGATCCCGCAACGCTTTCAGTGACGGTGAATAACCTGTCAAGGGCATTGGAAGATGGGAAAACACCGATTTTTGGAATTTGTCTCGGTCATCAGCTCCTAGCTAGGGCTGCAGGTGCCAGCACTATCAAGATGAAATTTGGTAACCGCGGCCATAACATCCCGTGTACAAACATGCTGTCTGGTCGCTGTTACATTACCTCGCAAAACCATGGATATGCGGTCAATTCGAAGACACTGCCAGAGGGGTGGGAAGAACTCTTTGTCAATGCAAACGACGGAAGCAATGAAGGGATCAGGCACGTTAGCCGTCCGTTCTTTAGCGTCCAGTTTCACCCAGAAAGCACTCCTGGTCCTAGAGATACAGAGTTCCTTTTTGACCTATTTCTCGATTCTGTGAAGAATTGTATCTTGTCAGAGAAAGCGCTTTCAGAACCGGTCAGCTTCCCCGGGGGCACTATTAGCGGTAATGAGTCTGCCCATCCGAGAATCGCGGTCAAGAAGGTCCTTATATTAGGCAGCGGCGGCCTCAGCATTGGACAAGCCGGAGAATTTGATTATTCGGGCAGCCAGGCGATAAAGGCTCTCAAAGAAGAAGATATCTATACCATCCTAATCAACCCCAACATTGCCACGATACAGACATCTAAAGGCCTTGCGGACAAGGTTTACTTCCTACCAGTAAATACCGACTTTGTCCGCAAAGTTATTAAACATGAACGACCAGATGCGATATACGTGACCTTTGGGGGCCAGACTGCTCTCCAGGTTGGTATCCAACTCAAGGATGAGTTTGAAGAACTCGGTGTTAGGGTCCTCGGGACACCTATCGAAACAATAATCACGACTGAAGATCGCGAGCTATTTGCCCGCAGCATGGAGTCTATCGGCGAGAAGTGCGCCAAATCCGCATCAGCATCTACTCTCGAAGAGGCGATGGAAGCCGTCAAAGGAATCGGCTTCCCTGTTATTGTTCGTGCTGCCTATGCCCTTGGCGGTCTAGGAAGTGGGTTTGCAGAAGATTCCGATCAGTTGCGCAATCTATGCATGAAGGCTTTTGCGGCTAGTCCCCAGGTACTGATTGAGAGAAGCATGAAAGGGTGGAAAGAGATCGAGTACGAGGTGGTGCGAGACGCCCGAGACAACTGCATCACCGTCTGCAATATGGAAAACTTTGATCCATTAGGCATCCATACGGGTGATTCGATTGTTGTTGCCCCATCACAAACTCTCTCCGACGAGGATTACAACATGCTTCGAACCACAGCCATTAACGTTATTCAGCATCTCGGTGTTGTTGGCGAGTGCAACATCCAATTCGCTCTTAACCCTTTTTCAAGAGAATACTGCATTATAGAAGTCAATGCTCGTTTATCGAGATCATCCGCTCTTGCTTCGAAAGCAACCGGTTACCCATTAGCCTTTATTGCCGCAAAACTGGGTCTAGGGATCCCTCTGAATGAAATCTCAAATTCGGTGACCAAAGTTACCTGCGTCTGCTTCGAGCCGTCGCTAGATTATGTTGTTGTCAAAATCCCTCGGTGGGACCTCAAGAAGTTCACTCGTGTCTCTACCGAATTGGGATCTTCGATGAAGAGCGTTGGTGAGGTTATGAGCATAGGGAGAACTTTCGAGGAAGCTATTCAGAAGGCTATTCGTGCAATTGATTTCCACAATCTCGGATTCAATGAGACCAACGCTTTGATGTCAATCAAAGCCGAACTGCAAACACCGTCAGACCAACGGCTCTTTGCTATTGCCAATGCTATGCACTCCGGTTACACTGTCGATGACATTTGGGAACTGACGAAAATCGACAAATGGTTTCTCCACAAGCTCAAGGGGCTCAACGACTTTGGGAAAGAGATAAGGACATACTCTACGACAACGGTGCCGAGTTTCCTTATCCGGAAGGCAAAGCAGTTGGGATTTTCCGATCGTCAATTAGCAAAATTCTTGGGTTCCAGCGAGCTTGCAATCAGGCTGCTGCGGATTGAGGCGGGTATTGTTCCCGTAGTCAAACAGATCGACACGGTCGCCGCTGAATTTCCTGCTTTTACAAACTACTTGTATCTCACCTACAACGGTTCGGAAAGCGATGTTCAATTCGAGGATCGAGGTGTGATGGTGCTGGGTTCTGGAGTCTACAGAATTGGCTCTTCCGTAGAGTTCGACTGGTGCTCCGTGCGAGCGATTCGGACAATTCGAGATCAAGGATACAAGACTGTGATGGTCAATTACAACCCCGAAACCGTTAGTACCGACTATGATGAAGCTGATAGACTTTACTTTGAGAATATCAACCTGGAAACGATCCTCGATATCTATCAGCTCGAGTCCTCGAGTGGTGTAATCATTTCAATGGGTGGACAGACGCCTAATAACATTGCTCTACCTCTTCACCGGTTGAACGTTAACGTTCTCGGGACTTCTCCCGAAATGATCGACTCTGCCGAAAATCGCTACAAGTTCTCTCGAATGCTTGACCGCATTGGCGTTGATCAGCCAGCCTGGAAAGAACTCACCAGTTTTGAAGAGGCCGCAGTTTTCTGCCAGAAAGTGAATTACCCGGTCCTCGTCCGCCCGTCCTACGTGCTTTCAGGGGCCGCTATGAATACAGTGTACTCGAAGGACGATTTAGCAAACTATCTCAACCAGGCTGCAGAAGTCTCAAGAGAGCATCCGGTGGTTATTACTAAATATATCGAGAATGCCAAAGAAATCGAAATGGATGCGGTTGCGAAGAATGGTATCCTGGTTGGCCATTTCATCTCCGAACATGTAGAAAACGCTGGTGTACACTCTGGCGATGCAACTTTGATTCTTCCGCCTCAGGATCTGGATCCTGAAACAGTTTGGAGGATAGAGGAGGCTACTCGAAAGATCGGGAATGCTCTAAACGTTACAGGGCCTTTCAATATCCAATTCATCGCCAAAGACAAGGAGATCAAGGTTATCGAATGCAACCTCAGGGCATCCCGGTCATTCCCATTTGTGTCAAAGGTCATGGGCGTTGACTTGATTGAGATGGCCACCAAAGCTATGATGGGGAAACCCTTTGTAGAATATCCGCCCGTGTCGATCCCGAAGAATTATGTCGGGGTCAAAGTGCCTCAGTTCTCGTTCTCTCGCCTCTCTGGTGCTGATCCTGTTCTCGGCGTCGAAATGGCGTCCACCGGCGAGGTTGCCTGCTTCGGTCGCGACCGATATGAAGCCTATATCAAGGCTCTCATCTCGACAGGTTTCAAGCTTCCAAACAAGAATATCCTCCTCTCGATTGGGACATTTAAGGAAAAGGTAGAGATGCTTCCACCTATCAGGAAGTTGCACAATTTGGGCTACAATCTTTTTGCAACAGCTGGCACCGCCGACTATATTAAAGAGCATGGGATCCCAGTGAAGTACTTGGAGCTCCTTGCTGGAGAGGAAGATCTAAAGTCCGAATATTCGCTAACCCAATATCTCGCCAACAACCTTATCGATCTCTACATTAACCTTCCATCTAACAACCGATTCAGAAGGCCCGCCAATTACATGAGTAAGGGATATCGGACTCGGCGTATGGCCGTTGACTATCACACCCCCTTGGTGACCAATGTCAAGAACGCAAAGATCTTGATTGAAGCGATTGCCCGACATTACGACATGAACGTGCAAGCGATTGACTGCCAGACAAGCCATCGCACATTCATTCTCCCAGGGCTCATCAATATTGCGGCGTTTATCCCAGGTGTTGCAACGCAGGGATCTGGGGACTCCCAGCTGGTGACAAAATCCTCTATTTGTGCGGGATTCACTATGCTCCGTATCATGCCAGTAGGTGTGCATACTTCTGTTACTGACGCCCGCACACTTAAGATCGCCCAGGGCAATACTAAGAGGGGCACATACTGTGATTATAACTTTTCTATCACTGCAACCTCAACAAATTCTGAGCAGCTTAGCCAAATGCCTGGAGATGTCGGGTCTCTTTTTATCCCGTTTAATCACTCCTCTGGAAATATCAACGGTGTTGCATCAGTGACCTCGCACTTTGCCTCGTGGCCAGCCAACAAGCCCATAATCACAGACGCTAAGGCAACGGATCTGGCTTCCGTCCTACTCCTCACTAGTCTGCATGGCCGCAACATGCATGTTATGAGCGTCACATCCAAAGAGGATATTGAGCTCATCGCTCTGAGCAAGGAAAAGGGGCTAAAGGTTACATGCGATGTATCGATATACTCCTTATTTCTTTCCCGAGATGATTACCCTCATTGCTCTGCTCTACCTTCAGCGAAAGACCAGAAGGCTCTCTGGGACCACCTCGAGATAATTGATGTTTTCTTCGTCGGAAGTGTTCCATATCAGGTGGCTGGTGATCAAGCTACACCATCAGTTGGTATTGCAGATGCACTTCCTCTCCTCCTTACCGCCGTTTCTGAAGGTCGGCTATCCATCGAAGACATTGTCTTGAAGCTCCACGACAATCCTAAAAGGATATTTGAGCTCCATGACCAGATCGACACGTTCATTGAGGTTGAGGTTGACCGACCATACGTTTTTCAAAACGGCGACATCTGGTCACCTTTTACGGGTACAACAATGAGGGGATCGGTGCGAAGGGTTGTCTTCCAAGGGAAAACGTCATGTCTCGATGGGGATATGATGGATAATGCAAAGAAAGGCACTGACGTGTCTGGATATCGGCTGGCACCACCATCATCTCCTTCCGTCAAGGACCTCTCCACAGTGCCTCAAGCAAGGCCAGACAGCTCACTCGCGAAAATCCTACCTATCCCGCCCACTCCTCCAGCCCGCCCTCCTCGGGTGAAGCAGGTGGATAGCTACCTCAGGTCACCGATGGCGGATGCACTAGGACCTCCACTCTACAGTGATCCACCTCATATATCTCCCTCACTCCAGGAACTGCTCTCCCACTCTGCCTTCAAGCAGAAGCACATCTTATCG
Source organism: Geoglossum cookeanum (assembly GCA_021527025.2). Lineage (NCBI taxonomy): Eukaryota > Fungi > Ascomycota > Geoglossomycetes > Geoglossales > Geoglossaceae > Geoglossum > Geoglossum cookeanum. The sequence continues at coordinate 27,190 of JAJDFF020000139.1, forward strand.
GTTACCCAGTTCAGCCGGGCTGATCTGCATCTCTTGTTTACTGTTGCGCAGGAAATGCGACTGGGAGTTCAGCGCCAGGGCGTTCTCGATATCCTTAAGGGCCGTGTGCTGTGTACGCTTTTCTTCGAGCCTTCAACCCGTACATCTACCTCATTTGATGCTGCCATGCAACGCCTGGGGGGACGTACAGTAGTAGTCTCAGCCGAGTACTCCTCCACCAAGAAAGGGGAAACGCTCCAGGACACCGTGCGCACTCTCGGCTGCTACGGCGACGCTATCGTTCTACGCCATCCATCGAAGAGCAGTGCAGCCACAGCCGCCAAGTTCTCCCCGGTGCCGATCATCAACGGTGGCAATGGTAGCCTCGAGCACCCGACTCAAGCCTTTTACGACCTATTTACCATTCGCGAAGAGTTAGGAACAGTCAGCGGCATCACCGTCACATTCATCGGCGACCTAAAATACGGCCGAACCGTGCATTCTCTCATCAAACTCCTCCAATTCTACGAAGTCCACATCCAGCTCGTCTCGCCCCAAGCCCTCACACTCCCCGACGAGATCCACCAACAAGTCGCATCCTCCGGCCAACTCTACGCCGAGTCCACCGAACTCACCCCAGAGATTGTCGCCCGCTCCGACGTGCTCTACTCCACTCGCGTGCAGAAAGAGCGATTCACAGACCTCAACGAGTACGAGCGGCTCAAGGACGGCTTCGTCATTGACAACTCTGTGCTGAAGCACGCAAAGACCCAAATGATCGTCATGCACCCCTTGCCGAGGAATACAGAGGTCAGCGAGGAGGTCGACTTTGACCAGCGCGCTGCATACTTTAGACAGGTTTGCTCAATTCTTTTTTCCCCCATCCTGTCTTTATATAGGCCTAACATTTTCAATTAGATGAGATACGGTCTCTACTGCCGCATGGCATTATTAGCCCTGGTAATGGCGACTTGAAAACCCGACCTATTTATTCTCTTACCCTCAAAGCTACGGATGATATTAAAATAAATAAGATAAAAAAAAAGTAGACCCCCCCCTGAAGGGGGAATTCGCCACGGACTTATCGCTATCCTATCCTAGATTTCTCCACTTGGTTACACAGGCGATATATATCTTTTTCTTGGTTTTTTTTCCCCCTTTCCTTCTTCATTCAGGACACAGTTTCCCAACACGCACGCTTGGACACACACACACAAAATCATTGCTGTAGGTACGCACACACATACATAGATATCACATATAGTTACATGACACGCATACAAGGGAGCGCGGAAAAAAAAATTAGCGCTGTTGGACTGTTGGGTTGTTAGAGACCGAGGTGGTGGGGTGGTTTTGCGTTTGGGGGGGGGGGGGGAACAAGAGATGGGAGATGGGTTATAGAATGAATGAATGGATTAAAAGCGGTTTTTTTTATTCTACTAATTTTCCAGATCACTTTTTTGCGATTGCGTCTTGAAAAAAAAAATTTAGTTAGTATATATATATTCGTGGACTAATATATATCTAACAAAAAATATTGTAGCATATTTTTTGGTTCGTACGAGTCAGCAGATACTACTGCCCCTCAGCTCCGTGTCTATTTCTCGCTCATCGAGTCCGAATCGCCTAAACATCTCCTTGCCCCATGTGAGGATGGAATCGGGGTTTCCACTTGCGGTTAAATTGGGGGCGCGTTCAAGGCTTTGCGTTGGAGGTGAGTCTTTTATCTTTGACAAGTCGTGCTTCGGGTTGTTTGTTATCCCGGTCCTCTCTCTTAACGCGCCCTGAATAATTGCCCGAAGAGTACCGATGTCAGGCCTAAGCCCTCTATCGTCTCCCCTGTATCCCCGACACTTCATTCGTTGTACCTTCCCGTCCATGTTCGGAAGACCTAATTGAACGGCACTTAATCGCCGCGGCGAGCTTTCCGACGTGTTTCGTTCGTCACCGAGCTCCATGACGGGGTATCTAGAAGATGGCATGCGAGCATCTGAATCCGTGTCCGAGCGCTCGGGGGTTCTGCACCAAAGGTCCCAGAGGTACCTACCCCTCCCACTTCCCTGAGTTTCAACTATAGCTCTTAGAAGCATGTTGAAGGTAGCGGTGGCCAGATATCCGGTGTTCGCCGGCTTCCGCAAATCTGAAATATCATGTTGAATATCGGCGTGCGAAGGTAGCGTAGTGCATACCATGTACCGAAGAAGGTCCATGTACTGATTAGCCCCAAAGAACCGCTTCTCGATCCCCTTTAGCGGTTTGGGTTCACCAAAATCTCCACTCACGAGCCGGCTGAGAATAGCCTTGGCCCCTTTTAAAGATTCAGAATCGACATTGGAGACAGCCTTAGATAAGTCTCTTTCGATTTTCAAGATAACGACAACCAACCTCGTAAGTTCCGTCTCAGTCCAGTAGTACTTCCGATGGGAATGTATAGAAGCAAAAATATCCTCGACACTTCCCCATCTATGGAGGCCAATCTCACGCCTTAAAAGCGCCCTCACCATAGCGGCGGAAAATGGGCGTGAAACATTGCTGATAACTTTGGACAGTAGCTCCACATCAGAGGTCGCCGCTGCAAAGTTAACGAGTAATGGCGCAAGAATCGCGTTCGAGTAGATACGCTCAGGAATAACCGGGCCATCTACATCACGGGAATAGAGAAGCCACCTGCCAAATTCAAATTCTTGGTTTTCGGTGATTAAGTTGAGAAAATCTGCAAGAATAGGGACCGGGATCCTATAGTAGATGTGCGGCAAGTATTTGAGGTGTTTCCGCCTAAAATACTCGTCTTCGTCTCCAGCATCAGATCGAGACTTCAACCTAGCGAAAAAGTCTTCAACGACTGCCAGTTTGGACGAATCCATTAGGTTCTGTAATCGAGCCCAGACATGAATAGAAGCATTGATGTTACCAGCACGAGCATAGAGTCCGAGCAGGCGAAAAAGCAAGTCAGCAATAATTGCAGAGTGATTATGATCCCGATCCACCCCATTGTGACTGCTAGGCTCTCTGTTGTGCGGATGTAATACACTCGCCTGCGCTTCATAACCAGGCGAAAGGCTCAGAACTCGCTCCAGCAACCTCGAATTCGTCTCCGCAAGGGGGCCTGCCGCATTCAAGATATGCAAAGCTACCTGGTCCCACGAGAGCACGCCTCCGTTGGAGGGTTCCCGGCCCAGAACACCCTTCAGTGCGATTATCCGATCGACGGTGTGTAGGAAGGAATGGCCATGGCGGGAGTAGCCGTTGACACGGAGAGCATCCAGGTGGTTAACTAGGGCGGCTAGGACCTTGCTGCTTGTTGTTGGCTCTCTTGTCTCTGAAGGGGATCGCCCAGCACCATAATTTTCAAACTTTCCGGCTCCATCGTCTGCCCAGTGCACTGGCCCACCCCACCCTACTGCAGTCGCCTCCTGACCCACCCCAGTGGTGCAGGAGTCGTGGTGCCGAACAGTGACTCCCCCAACTTGCAGCGGGGAAGATGTAATTGGTTTTATCGTCCTCCCCAGCCACCTGCTCCTAGCAGAATGACCCTCTTGACCATAGAAGATATCTGAATTGCCCTGCGCCGCAGCGGTGCGTGGTGTACAGCGCTGGTTGAGATCGGTGGTCAGCAGTCTGCAGTTTGCAAGAGAAGTTTTGTCCCGCTGGGGACACGATCGATACGCGCTCGTTAGTGCGCAGGATATTATGGAGGGAACCAGGAAGACTGGGATCGACACGGAGTTAGCACAGATACCCCCGCCATGAGCGAAGGAGCGTAGAAATGGACGCGAGCAAGTGTGCATGACATTGAGCTTTCCGGGGGTGGTAAAGATGAAGATGGGAAGACGAGCCACATCCAAGAAATTTCAGCGAGAGATGAGGTAATCAATGCCTCATCCTCTGAACCATTCCGAATAGTCACTTCGCACATATAACTGCCCTTACAAATGCCGCACTGGGGTAATCAGACTGCTATCTGGAGAGGAGATATAAAATAGAAATGAATTGAGAATACCCAATTCATGATTGTGCGGTTAAATTGAGCTGTGCCAGAGCAACTCCTCCAGCATGGGTCACACCTCTACCCAGAGGGCTTGAAACGCCAATAGCAGAGCAAAGTCCGTATAACAAAATACGGAAATGATATTCATAGCATACTCTGACTCCCGGAAACCTAGAATTCGGAATTTCACAATTTAACTAGACTTCCTTTGTTGTGCTCTCAGCGTGTTTGTTTTCGTCCTGGGTCGCTAAGGCTCTTTTTCCGCCTCCCTACTCCATCAACCGCTCACAATCTCTAGCACACGCGTGGACAGACGTTCCATAGATCCAACTCGCAGCAATCCCAAAGCCTAGTGCATATCGCCAAACATGGGCACTTATCGTGTTGGTACGTCCCTATATCTTACGTCCTCTGGTTCTACGTGGCAAATTTAACTTCATGGCGCTATCAATTGCAAACGGGAAAGGCTAACTGAAGCGGTTACCAGAGATCTGTCCAAACAACCGCGCCGGGTGTAAGAACACCACATGCAAAGCTCAAAATCTCAAGATAAAGAAAGGGGAGCTGCGGTTCGGAACAATGGTCGATATCGCGGGCCATCAGAGCTGGAGCTGGAAGCATTGGTAGGTTGCTATCTTCAGACTCAACTAGGTGGGAGCTTCTTCTCACGTCCACTAAAGGGGATGCGTCACTCCCGCACAAATTCAGGGTGTCAAAGATTCTATCGACGGGGATCTTGATTCTCTCGATGGGTATGATGGGGTATCGCCTGAGCTGCAGGAGAAGGTTAAGAATGCCGTTGAGCAAGGCCACGTCGCCGACGAAGATTGGGTTGGAGTAAGTGCCGGACGTGTGCGCGTTGATTGGCTTATGCTGAAGCCCAATTAGGACGTAGAGCTCAATCGCCCTGGGAAGAAGGGAACACACAAGCGTGCCTCAAAGAAAGAGGAACGAGAAGTATGTATTTGTCAGCCTCCTTTACCATACTTGTTTGGATCTGTATTGCGATTTGCATAGACTATCTGCATGGGCTATCACCCCTCTTCGGTTCTAAAGGCTCTTTTGGCCTGTTCGGCACCTTTGCCATGCCTCGTTCAGTCGCTTTCGCCCCCCTTACACAATCATGTCCCTTATTCCGCCCGCTTATTTTCGTTTTAACCACGAGAATAACCAGTCCGAGGGTATACCCATGGCTGAGATCTTACTGGATCCAGTAAGGTGGGCGGGCGATTACCAGAGTCGAACTCCTCCACCGCCCTCTAGGTTGCCCCCCGTTACCTCCTTTAGCTAGCTGACGTTCTTCTAGGCGCATGAAGGCGGAGACAAAGATACAGGAAAGGGTGACGCTAAACCAGCCAACAAGAAGCGCGGCCGTGGCAAGAAAGACGCCGAGGATGACGAAAAACCAGCTGCGACCAAGAAATCCAAGACTGAGCCTAAGAAAGCTAAGACTACGACTACTGACACCACGAATGATGAAGAAGAGGAAAAGCAAGCTCCGAAGAAGACTGAAGCCACTGGAAAGAAGGCAAAGAATACTGCTACCGCTGCTGCGAACCACATTCAGGCGAGCGATGACCATGCGCCCGCTCCGAGAAAGACCAGATCAGGAGGGAATCGCAAGTCAGCACCGGCTGCTACGGACGAGTCTGAGTCGGATGTCGATGAGGAACCCGCTCCAAAGGCTATCGCTAGCAGAAAGAAGGCAACCAAAGGTGAAGAGAGCAAACCTACGCCAAAAGTACGTGCTAAGGCCAACCGAAAAACTTCCCCTACCCCTAAGGGACGAAAGGCGGCTCCGAAGTCCGCTGAGCGCGTGGAAGACTCGGATGAAGGAGATGCTGAGGAACTGAAAGAACCCACGGACAGTGAACCTAAGGTTGAAATCAAGATGACCGGAAAATCAAAGGCGAAGGGCGAGGAATCCACAAAGGCCAGCACGACCAAAGAGAAGAAGTAAGTAACCTCGTCGGCGTAACCGGTCTAGGTGGTTGATAACACCTATTTAGGTCTAGGAAGATTCCCGCCAAAAAGTGACCTCGGAGCCTCGATGCGGAAAGCAGAGGGCTTTGGGTTTATTCCACGACACATTCTGGCATGCCTTCTCTCACAAACCCCTTCGGTCGTTTACGTCCAACGGTTTATTACTGTTTATCATCCTCCTAATGTTCATGATCTGGCGCTTGCACGTGAACTGGTCACTGCTGGCCTCCAATGGATAACTAGATAGAGCGCCAGTGCATTCCCATTTTCCACAGTTTTTGTGAATACCTTTTTAAAAGCCAGTTGGGGTTTGTGTCACGGTTACTCATTTGAGGTTCTCACCCTACTAAAGGGACATTATCATTTCAGTGTACCAGCTCAAGAAGCCCTTCCAACTTGCCTCGCCAGTTTACATTGTTGGGTTCATCCATGTCACGACCTGTGAGCTCAACACACTCAACCCCACGATCCACCACACGCGTGAAGGATGCCACCTCGTATCATATTAGTACAGACGGTTAGAAAACAGTTCTCTTGGTTTGGCGTTTTGACTGATATTGCCCGCATCATCCCTTACAGTCACCTTCCAGCCTATCCCTTTTTCCCCAAAAGCCGACGCCTCATAAATCACCTAACCCCCCCGGGCCCTACAACGAACTGCAAACTAGGGCGACTGTAGGGTAGGTTCTACACTTTCCCCGTAACCACGCCTCTTGCTTTACTTTCACCGTAACCACGCCTCTTGCTTTACTTTCACCCGGGCGGAAAGCGTTCTCCCTGAGCCTGAGCCTGAGCCTGAGCCTGGCCATCATCAGATTAGATTGTGTAGCTGTGCTTGCTTGCTGCCCGGCTCTATTCCTCTCTCTCTCTCTAGCTAGAGTCTCATCACGCTTAATAGCACCCTTCATCACAGACTATAGATGTTGCATTGCATTTTTTTTCCCCTCTCAACATACACACACACATACACACACACACAGCCCTTATAACAGCGTCTATCTCCTCCGTTGGCTGCAAGCAAGCGTTTATTCTTCTTCTTCCCTGCTGGAACAAAAACAAAACAAAAACAAAACAAAACCTCCGATTTCCACGCAGGGCATGCGTTTAGTACTTACTGGACAAGCAAGCAAAACCCCCCCTATCTCTACAGCTACGTCCACAGACGAGTTCGCACAAACCCATTCGAACAAACAACAACAAGGTTCGGGGGGCTATTTCTATTTGTTTCTCCCTTGTAGCCAACTCCGGCACACACAGACGATATATATATATATATCCCTCCCGCTGAGGTTTAGCTGGTTCTGTTCCAAAACCCCGCACTCATATTCACTCATAGCTACCCCCCCCCCAGAAAGACACCCGCCATCCCCCCCAATTTCTTTCTTTCTTTCTCTCTCTCTCTTTTTCCTACCAATAATAAAATAACTAACTCACCAAGCCAACCCCCCCCCCGCGCTCCTAGAAGGGAAGTTGCACATCTATAAACCGCCACGATGCAACCATCCAAGAGCGCCTCTCTCTCTCCTCCACAAGCGCAACCGCAACGCAACAACCCCCAGCCCCAGAACTCAAAGCTACTGGTTTTGCGACCGCCGTGTTTCACAGGGCCTCGTGGAGATGAACAGCTACGGTGGGTTGTGTATTGGGAGGTGGTTTACGGGTAAAATCCACAAGAGGAGATATGTTATGGCTGACAGCCGCAAGAGGAGATATGTTGCGACCAAGATCCACAGCGGGAGATATGTTACGACTAAAACCCACAGCAAGAGAGATAGATCACGACCAAAACCCACAAAAAGAGAACATAAAACCGCACACCTCCCCTCCCCCTCCCCTTTCCCCCCCCCTTCTCCCCACTCTGTTCCATTCCCCCCCCACACAGCAACCAAGCCCCCGACACAAGCCGCAAGAAAAAAAAAAAAACCAGAAAAAAACCCGGCAACTGCGTGGATGGAATAAAAACCACACGCACACTCACTCACACACACACTCACACTCACACTCACACATACACGCGCGCAAGTTAGCCCCTAACAACGAACGCTGAAACGAGACTGATCTGATAAATAACGCAAACCGGACTAAAAAAAAAAAAATTAAAAAATAGGAAGAAGTAGTAGTAGTAATACACACACACACACACACGGCGGAAACGATAACAAGTCAGTCTCCCAGTCGGCCACTGCGGCCATCCCTCCTTCCCCATATCACCAGTACATAAAACCTCCTAAAAAAAAAAATTAAAAACATAAAAAAAATCCCCCCGCCGCAACACTTGTCTCTCTTTCTCTCTGCTAACAGGGCATCCACGGCATCCACGGCATCCAGACAATAAACATAAACATGGACATAAAATCAACATTAAACAAACATTAAACAAACATTAAACAGACAAACAAACAAACAAATAAATAAATAAATAAATAAATAAATATATATAAATACACACACACACACACACACACACACAGAGAGAGAAGTATATTCCCCTCCTCCCCCCCCCAAAAAAAAAAAACCGTATAACCCCCCCATCCCCCCAAGAGCAGCCCAGCCCAGAGAGAACCCCAGAGAAAAAACCCCGAGAAAACGTTTATAGGAAAAAAAAAAAAAGACAAAAAGAAGAAAAAAAGGAAAAACCTTTTTTTTTTCAACTACTACTACTACTACTACCACCCCTACCCCCTGCATCCTACCCCCCCCCCTCCCTAAATCAACTTATACCCAAGCTCCAAATATCCTGCCGTATTTTTTAACCTTTTTTTCTTCTTTGGCTTTACAGGAGACCCGGTGAGAGGAGGAAGGGGAGGAAGAAGAGGGAGGGGGATTCTTGAGTGTGTGTGGGTTGTTGTTGTTGTTGTTGTTAGGGAGATCAGGGTATATATGATGGAAAAATATAAGGGAAAGTAGCCAAGCGCGGGGAGATGAGAAAGGGTAGGGGGGGGGGGTTTCTTTCCTTTTTTTTTTTTTAAGAAACAAACCCCCCCCGTCTTCCCTTATGTATATACCGGGGTTTTCCCCCCTCTTCGTTCAGACGCTTTCCTCAGCCTATCCTCCCCATTTGGTAAATCCTTCACAAGGGTCTTCCTATTCCAAAAGTCATTGAAAAATTCCGTACAGTGGTGCTCAACCCAACACCCTGCAAAGTGAACTGCTACATCTCCATCCTTCCATCCCACCCCCGTCCCACCCACGGGATATGCATTAAACCAGTGCATATCTACCAAGGCTGTATGCTCTCTAACAATGGGGTGTTGAAGGAAGAGGTCTAGGATGGTGTCTTGCTCACGGCCGGGCGAGTCTCGATAGAGGAACACCGGGTCGACCCATATTTCTAGGAGGAATCGTGTGAAGAAGCTGCGGCGGAGGAGGAAGGAGCCGGCGTTGAAACCGTTTTGGTCTTGGCCGATCATAAGGTCGATGTCGGAGATGCGGGGGCCGGGATGGGATTTGACATGGGGTCGATCGCGCTCATCGCCACCGAGCAAAACCATGGTGTCATTGAGGATGTTCTGTGTGATTGCAGCGTGCGAGAGGAGTTGAGCGCTGAGGTCAAAGGAGGGCGTCATGATTATGGCGTCGAGATCGAGCCACCATATCCATTCGGCATTAGGGTGTTCACCGAAGGCTTGAGCGAGAGCGGGGATTTTGGCCCAAACCTAGGAAATGCAAATCTTATGTCAGTGCTGAGAGGGACGTAGAGTAACGCAGCTAGCAGGTAGGCGATTTTGCGATGCGACTCGGAAAATAGATAAGAGATTCTAACTGTATTTTTTGAATCGAAGGAGTAAGGGAGGGAGAGGGAATTCCATACCGCATGATTACCCTCAATATCATACTTCGTAATATTCGTAAAGACGCAGGTATAACCCATATAATCGCAATACTCCTGTCGATTCTGACTCACACTATCCAGTAGATCTGGTATCTCAGCGTTATTCCCACCGCCATCACCGGCCGATAGGATGACGATATTCTCGGGTTTTGGGCCAAGGGGATTGAACACCTTGGAGGGGTTAACTTCGAAGTACCAGTCCTGTCGACTTTGGAAGGAGCGGTGGTCGGGCTTGATATCGGACTGATTAGCGGGATCGTCGTCTGGGGATTGTGACGGCGACGAGGGCTGGCCTAGTGTTGCGTTTATCGGCGGTTCCGGAGGAGCCGGTGTGAAGTCGCCTCCATGGTAGGGTCTCTTAAATCGGTATGATGGTGAATAGAGTATGAAATATAGGACCAGGACCCCAAAGAACACCGTTGCTAACCTGCGAGACGGCCCCTATTTCAGCAACTCTGTCGTTGTGTTGCGCATCGATAAACTCAGCAATCGAGGACTTACCTTCGACCTGGGAGCATGATCACGTTTCTTAACAGCCGTCGTTTATTCCTTTCTCCTCTCAAAAGACAAGAGACGACTAAAAAAACTAGCTTGTAGCAGCCAGGAGAAGAAGCCTGTGCGGATATGTCGTGGTTTTAGGTCGTCGTTGTGGCATTGAAAGTTGGAGTGATCCAGAGAAAGAGGTCACATATATAGCAATAGCTGGAACGATGAGAGAAATGAGGTGCAGGGGTGGATTTTCGCGAGGCTTACTACAGTTCTAGTGGCGATAATGACCGCAAGATCCTGGACGATCTGGGGGTTTTTTGCTCCTTATGCCCCGTTCGCACGTCAGATCTGCACCGATGGACTATAAGTAGTTCTACGACCATGATAATGAGGCTCGAGAAGGAGAATAGCCGCGATACTGCTCGAAAAGACAGAGTGCTTCCTTCCTTAGAACAGCAAGGCCCTGACACACCGAAGCTACATCGCCGAGACAGACAGACGTTGGTTGCCCACCCAAAAAGCACATCACCGAGACGGATGTTGGCTGCTCATCGCGCGCCTTTTATAGAGAGTGTGAAGCCAAATCTCAGGATCATCGGCAAACGGGCGGAGGGAGGGGGGGCTTGCGCACCCGCTCTAGTTTCTGAGGGAGAGACTCCCATGGCAAATGGGGTATATCATCGAGCAGAGAGCTTTCTGCCCACCCACGATGAATCCCACGATGAATCCCACGAGGCCCAGATTCCGCTTCCCAGCCCCATCATCCATCGGGTACACCATATGGTGCATGATACAATACGCCCAGCATCGGCACCCGAGTGCCTTATCTCCCTCCACCAACGGACCTCGACCCCGTCCACAGCCCAATTCACACGACATTCTATGGTCCATGTGCCGGGTGCACTGCGTAACGTAGATTTTTATATGCTTGATTGAGACACCTACTACTACTACTACTACTACTACTACTACTTACGTACGTACTTACGTACGTACAGGCTAGATTAGCGATTGAAATGCGTACCTCCTGTTTCTTCAAAGAACCTGCGACGCGAGAGATTCGCTTCGCCGCCACACTCACTCCCTGGTCGGTGGGGTCCCTCTTGTCAGACATACTGTACCATGGTATGCTCTGTATTGGAATCGAATGCAGAAAAGCCCCCCCCTTATCCTACACCAAGCCTGTGCTACCACGCGCATGTACTGTACTGTACTGTACTGTACTGTACAACCATCGTTTCGTTAGGGCCGTGACTCTCTGCGCCCTGTTATTGTGCAGTACACTTCTGTATCCTGCTGCTGTGCACACTTTTAACTGCACAACGCCGTCCGTCCTCGTCGCACTGCCACAAGCGAATATAGCCCGAGCACGCAATACAGTAACACGACACAACCAGCCCAGAGTGAGTTAGCCACTCACCATGCGCGTACAACGTATCCGCCCTATTAAGTGTTCTATTATTATTGTGCAACAGCCCACCGCCCTCCTCCATACTCCGAAGCAGTGGCTCCAAACCCAAACCCAAAAAAACACCAGAAGGGGGGGGGGGGGAGGTTTAAATAACCCAAGTAAATTTACTCTTCTACCCGTATTCTCCACCCGGTTTTCTCTACCCCGTAATTCCCCCCCTCCCGAGTGAAGCGTAAGGTTTTTTGCCGCCCGGCAAACTTTAAACACTCCAGACACTCCCACCACCACCACCCACCACCACCCACCGCCAACCACCTCGTCGTACTCGTACTGCAACTTCCGCAATTGTCGTTTGTCGCCGTTCGACCAAAGTAGTTACTACTTGCCGATGCCATTATTACCGTTGATTGATACCCACTTCAGCCGTCAACAACTTCGTATCCCCATCCGATCCGATCCCCCCCCTTCCTTTCCCTAAATTCATATCGCTTCTCGACCCAAAACACCAATCCCCCCCAGTTACCCATAACTATACCAGACCAATGTGAAACCACGCCAACGTCGGCTGAACGCCGCAGCGCAATGCAAAGTGTGTTTGGTTTTGCGCGGATGGGGAATAAAATAAAATAAATTAATCATCTAATTTGATTTAATTTAAAAAAAAGCTTCTTTTTTTCTTCCTTGCTTCCCTTTCTGTCCCACGTACCTAATACACACCGAACGAACAGCTCTACTCTGCCCCGCATAAGAAAACCCAGACGAAAAAAAAAAATAGAGCCTTCTTCGATTATTCCCCACGGAGGAGATCGACCTCGCCCCAAACGGGCCTGAACTTGGTTTCAGCTCTGTTTTCTGTTTTCCCCCCTCTCCTACTCTCGATCTTTTGCCGAACCTCAACCAAAAAAAAAAAAAATAAATTAAATTTTCGCGATATCTCGATTCCGGTTGGTTTGTGCGCCCGTATAATTTTAGATCGCCGCAGCAGCTACCCATCCATCCATCCACCCCATCTATCCACCATCCACCCCGTTCCCCCGTTCCCCCATTCCCCTTCCCCCACCCACAAAACCCGGGGTGGCTTGGCTGGCTGACTGGCTGGCTATGTAGCTATATTGCTGGCTAGCCGGGTTGGGGTGTTTCTGGGTTCAGGCTTTGTTCGGGGATCTGCAGGCTTGGTTATGCATGTGTAGAAAGAGGGAAGGGGAGGGTCGTCTTTCCTCTTCGCACACATGCCGTTGGTGTATATATAAGTCCCTTCCTTGCTGCCGCCGCCGTCGCGCGTTTCATTTTCTTCTATTCTCGTGGAATACCGAGATTGAGTAATTGGTTAGGAGTTCTCCCCGCGGCGCAAAGCTTCTTTTTTTGTTGTGCAGACAACGGGAACCGGGGGGGAATTCTCTATAATCTTTTATCAGGGCCCACTATTATTATTATTATTATTATTATTGTTGTTGTTGTTGTTGTTGTTGTTGTTGTTGTTGTTATTATTACCCTTATCCCCTCCTCCTCCTGCTCCTTTGGGGCTTTTTCTTCTGGTTCGGGGTTAACTTGGGTTGGGATCTTGCCGTCTCTCTGGAGAAGCGGAGGGGTTGTGTTCTCTGCTTGAAACAAGCTTTCGTACTGGATGACCGCTGTGTGGGGGTTTTATTTTTTTTTTTGAGTCGGATTTCTACCTCCTACTCCTGATTGGACCTTGAGTAGGATTTGCGTGGGATGGCGAGGAGCCAGAGGGATGTGAAATGGGTTGACGTACGCTCTCTGCCCCGCAACCCGACCTTCGTTCTAAATACCTCTCTACTGACCCCACAATCGCAGGGTCTCCGAGGCATCGCCGCCGTCTTCGTTGCGACAAGCCATGTGGCCCGTGGCTTCTGGCCAGACCTCGTCCTCCCCCCAACCCGCCTCGCCGGCAATGCACCGCTCTTCCTCTACTTCCCCATAATCCGCCTTCCTGGGCAAGGCTCAGCATGGCTCTCCATCTTCTTCGTAATGTCCGCCTACGTTAACGCACTGAAGCCGATCCGGCAGGCCCGAGCAGGCAATAAGTCAGAAGCCATAACAACACTCGCTACAGGCTCGTACCGACGGACAGCCCGGTTTTTGCTGCCGTCGGGCTTCGCTATGGTGTTTGGCTGGTTGCTGTGTGAGCTGGGGCTGTTTAGGGTTGCAAGGGTGTCGGAGCCGGGGTGGTTGGAGGATACGACGCATCCCCAGGACGAGAGTCTGTGGGGCGCGCTGGGGGCGTTGAGGGATAGTACGATGGCGCTATGGCTCCGGGGGGAATACTCATTCGAGCCGTCGTATTGGGCGTTGTTCTTTCTACTCAAGGGCTCGTTTATCATGTTTACGGTTTTGCTGGCGACGATATGCACGAGGTCGTGTTACCGGATGTTGATCATGGTACTGACCTATCTGTTCTACTGGGTGGGAAACGACTGTAAGGATAACCTACTACGCCCCATCTGAAACACTCACTAACCAATCCCCCCTAGCCATGGTCGGCGTCAGCATAGTGGGCGGCACCATCCTCGCCGAAATATCCCTCCTCCCCATCACCGCCAAATACTCCCACAGCCCACCGCGCCCCTGCCTAACTAGCCTCCTCCCAATCCTGGGCCTCCTCCTCGGCCTCCTATTCTCGTCCTACCCCGAGAACCACCCCGAAACCGCCTTCTGGTCCTCATCGCTGGCCCGCATCGGCACCTTGATCATCCCATCGGGCGCCGATTTCTGGCGCTTCTCCACCTCCCTTGGCGCCCAGCTCACCATCCTCGCACTCATCTTCTCGCCCCTGCTCCAAAAACCACTCTCCCACCCCTTTTTCACCTGGCTCGGTAGAATTAGCCTCCCGGTTTATCTGCTGCATGGCCCGCTCATGCGCACCATATTGGTGTGGATGGTCTTTGGCGTGAGCGTGCCGCCTATGGCTGAAGATACCGATGAAGAAGGCCTGACTTATGAATATCAGCCCTACATTGGCCTCCCAGGCTTGCCAAGGATCGTACTTTCCATAGCTGCCTTCCTCGCCATACTTATCCTCTCCGCCTACATGTGGACGGTATACGTTGATAGGTGGTGCGACGGCATTATGAAGTGGATCGATCAGAAGGTTCTGGGCGACGACGTGGCAATACCCGTGAGCAGTTCCGAAAAGTAATTAAGCTCTTGTATATTCCATATGTGACGTATTTTTTATTTTTTATTTATTTTTCGATTCTTCTTTTTATCCATCCCAATTCCACGTCTTTTTTTTTTTTGTTTTTTTTTGAATGGGAGATCTCTAGACTACCGAACCAAAAAAAAAGAAAAAGAAAAAGAAAAAAGGAAAAAAAAGCTTCTCTGCCCTCCCCCCCCCCTTTTTTTTTTCTTCCTTTTTCGACTCCATGCGGCGATACAATAGCTGGCATTAGGATTGTTATTTCATTTTTCATTTTATTATTATACATAGATATATATATATATATATATATAGAGAGAGAGAGAGAGGCATTTTTATTTTTTTATTTTATTTATTATCGGTACCAATGTACCACCCAAAGGGGGGTGTTTTGGTGGTTGCTTTGTGCGTGTGTACGTACATACATTTATGATATATATTAGCCTATCTACAGTACGTCGTAGGGATCGCCTCTCTCAGATGCGTCGTCCTCACCTATGTCGTAGTCGTAGTCGTAGTTCCACCTCCACCTCCACCATCTCCAGCTGAGCTCTCCTCGCTACTCACCAACCCCTCTGCTCCCGCAACGGCTCCCTCTACATCCCCTTTATGATACAAAAACAGCCCCTGTAGTGCGGCTGTGCTGACCCTCCCTTCCCCTTTACCCGGCATCAACCCCAACTCCTCTAGCCTGGCCAAAAACCGCATTTTCCCCTGGCCATCAGGGTCTTCGTAAAAGCGATCCCAGAGCCTCTCAACCTGATATCGCGATGCATAGCCTAGGTGGACAGACATATCCACGCGACCTGGGCGGACAAGCGCGGGGTCTAGGCGAGAGATGTGGTTTGTAGTAAGGAATATGAGGCGTTCTTCGGCGGAGGCGACGCCATCAAGGGCATTGAGGAGGCCGGAGAATGTCACGTTGGCGCCACGGTAGCCGTCAGAGTCGGTTTGAGTACGGCGGTTTGTAAAGGCGGCGTCGATGTCTTCGAGGAGGACAAGCGTGCGAGGGGGGATGTTGGTGAGGAGGTGGTTGAGGCGGTCGTCGGTGAGGCCGCGCTCGGAGAGGTTGAGTAGAGAGATGTTGTAGTCGAGAGAGCCGGCTAGGGCTTGGATGAAGGAGCTTTTCCCACTACCTGGTGGGCCATGGAGGAGATAGCCTCTTCTGTATGGGATTCCGCGGTCGAAATACCATTGTGACGACGCTAGGAAGTCCTCGACATCCGCTAATATCTGTTCTTTAATCCCCTTGTCCAATACTACGGAATCCAGTCCCCTTTTCCGTCTTGGTTGGCCGAAGGGCTGCCATTCCGTGCCCCATGCCGTGAAGATTACAGTTTTTCCTTCTTGAAGTTGCATAGCTAATTTGTGAGCCTCCGTGAAGAGGGATTCGAAAATGTGGCGTTGGGAGTAAAGGGTTGTGAGTTTGATGGTTTCCCAGGGGGCGCCGGTTTGGAGGTTTAAGGCCTTGGTTTCGCGTTCGCGGTGCACGGATATGAAGGTGTTTTTGTAGCGGAGGATATGTCGGCCGGGGCCGGGGATGAGAGAGAAGTGGGTAGTTAGGCTGCCGTTTGGGTTATTTGTTTTAGAGGTTTGGATGGAGAGGTGGTGGAGACCTGGGGTGAGCTTTTTGATTACTGATGCGAGGATACTGGAGCTTTCTTTCTTGGTCGCTGCCAGTGCCCCTCTATCGAGCATGGTCTTCGCAGCAGTACGCTCAGGCGCCAGGACAGAGGTGTTGGAGATCTGGGCCCGCTGGTACTGCGACATCCAGTGCAGGAACCATTGGTAGGACTCATCATTTCGACTAATCTCGAGATCGACGAGGAGGCGTCTCCTAAGGAGCCCAGCGCCTTGACGGACACCGCGTTGGGCAAGGGCAAGGGCAGCACCTAGACCAGCCAGGCCAAAACCCTAGGCGGCCAGTTTGTGTAAGTCTTGGTAAAGACATGGAGTGTGATGGTAGCTCACGGCGGTAAAGAATGGATTGGCCGCCAACTGTGACAAGATACCATCGCTGCTGCCCGAACCCAACGCGAGCTGCCCGCCCAATTGACTCCGTGGATCTGTCGATGGCGCTAGAGACGGCGCCGCATGTAGAGTGGCTGGAGGTTCCATGCCAGAGCAAGCCCTCTCGGGGACACTTCTGGCTGCTACCTGCTCCAAAACAAAATCTGTATTCTCTCCAACGTTAGAAACTTCCCTTTCGGGTTAAGTCCGCCCTGGAACAATTATGCATTACGAGTTATGATTTGTGCATAATTATCTTGTATGTAACTAACTAGCCAAGGTACATGCCATGATCACGTGCCATCTCCGTCCGTTCCCAGTGTTCCCATCACTCTATCTACTGCGGCTTGGACATACGCTTCGGGTTTCTATGCTATTACTGAACGTGTGTCACTACACCGGTCGGACCTGCTTGTGAGTACCTTCTATCTATCTATTTGGCTACAACAATACTACTCCCCGTGTTTCGGTAGATGTGATTATAGGCGAAATCCGCAAAGCTGAGCGCCGCCGTCCATATGATCCCACCCTTGAGCAATACTGGCCCATGCGATATAATGACTCCCCATACCTTGAATCTGGCCCGATGAAGAAAGGAAAAAGGGAGATGAGAAGAAAGACATCATTTAGTTCTTGGTCTTTCCGCTTGGCTCTGTATCTTCGATGGCAAGAGCTGTGATGCTGTTTTCCAGTTCCTCGAGTAAATTTCTTCCTTTGCCAGCTCTGGTCCAGCTACGGTGTGTGCGACAAGAATGGGCATCGCGGGGGTCGTAACTTTTAATGGACGCTACAGAGGCTGACCACTCGGTGACTGTCTCGAGGATCTTAGTACTATTGATGGTGAAATGCTCCTTAACGACATCCTGTAACAAGAATTAGCTCATAGGCCATTGTGCTGTCATGGGGGGAACTTTCCTTCCATATGCCAGATCTCTTATCCGGATCTGCCAACCAATCTAACATGGCGTAGCGCACACACTGGACTTTGACATAATTGTTAAAGTTTTCGCTCGCAGTGTCTCTCCCATTCGGCTCCACGCGGCCGGGCTCATTGTAGTACGGTTTCGGGCACAGGATCATGGACTGGATAGAAATAAAGACTTGTAGCAGGGTGGAGTGACGGGGCTGCCACATCTCGGATGGGGCGCCAGACCATGTACCCAAAATCGAAAGACAAACTAGGGTTTCAGAGTTAGCGGGTTTCTTGGGTTGAGGTTGCTCCCCACATACCTTTGCCATCGGGATAAAGGTTCGGGTTAAAACCAACAGTCCCACCACCGGTAGTTTTGAGCTGACATTTTGGAGGACAGTTCGGATAGGCTTCTGGGCACCAGATATCAAACTCAAACAAGCCTCCTTCATACGGTGTACCCTCAGGACCGATTATCATGCATTTTATGGCATCTGGTCTCCCGTCGCTGACTCTAACAAATATCCCTTCTGGGAGCGAGGTCGCCATGGTAGCAAGCTCCTTAGTCAGGTGCATTATTCTACCTTTGGGGGAATGGCGCAACGATTGGATCTCCGTCATATGATAGTGAGTGCCTGTGAAGTCCGTTATATGTTCGAATGCACGGTTCTGGTGGAAGTGGATTTGCCTCTGGCGGTAGGCCTGTGCGCTCTCCTCTAGAGAGGACCCACTATTACTGGATTGCTTGAGGTCGTCGTCAGAAGCCTTTTGCTTCCCTTTGCTATTTCCGTGGAAGGGATTCTGCCTAGCTAGTTCTCTAGCATGCTCCTTGCTCCGTTCGACACTTGCTTTCGTGCTTTCGAACACGCCAACCATCTCAGCGCAAAGATCAATAGTGCTCTTATCGTCACTTTCGATATCCTGATAGTCCAAGCCCTTCATTATCACTCTCGCTTGTTTCACAAGCTTCTCCAGAAGTTCCCACAGTGTCGTGGATGAATCGTTTTCAAGCTCTAGTTCACCCTCACGTCCGGCAATTTTTAGCAAACCTGATGACGTTCTCTTGATGTCCCGCGGAAGGCCGAGGAAAGAGGCGATTGGCGCACACTGACCAATCCTCTTAGTTAGTTCGAGTAGGGCTACGTACAAATCTGAACGCTTGGATATATCCGTCATGCTATCGTTCCTTAGTAGTTCTTCCATTTTTTCGCCCAGCCACGACGTGTTAAGCATAGTGAGGAGGATTTTAGCATCGACCGGATATGTGTGGTGGCCCAATAGGCCATACTCTCCGGGCATTGTTGCGGCCAACACCTTGAATATACTACGAAGTACTCTATCTTGGTGCTCCTGTCTTATATTCCTCCGCTCCATATGTATGCTGGCTACTTTAGCCCCCCGTCGACCAGGTGGAGGAGGCACGTTAAGGGGTATATTCGCAGGCCAGGGCCCTGTCCAAGGGGTATCCGAACCGTTTGCAGGCTTTATGTAAGGGTGGACCGGCGGCTCCGGCGGGGAAGGGATGTGCAGTGCGCTAGCCCAACCAGAACCAAGGCTTGACAGGGGGCCGGTCCTCCCGGCCATTTGAGTGAAACCAGGTAGCAATCCATACATACTAGGTGCGTGATATGGTAGGTGCGGGATTGCTCCATGTGATTGTGAATAACTCTCTAAGGGGTTGGTGTATGTGCCCCATCCGTGTCCCTGTAGCTTCGGTGAGGTGTTGAGATGTGCTGAACCTTTTCCGACACCTGTATGCGTCGGCGCTGAGGAGTGGAACGAAGCATATGGGAGGAATGTACCTGCTTGGTGTAGATGCGGCTGCGGCATAGGCACGCCTGTATTCGCTTGATGTTGGTTGGTGCTGGCCCGAGCAACGGGCGCCAGGATAGGGGGTAGTTGGAAAGCGCCACCTTGACTCTGCGTCATTGGAGAATGCAGCGGGCTCAGAGGGGCGGATCGGTGGTGGGCGTGAAGGTAGCCTTGTATACCAGCTGATAGGTTAGGCTGCAAAGTAAATTCTTTCGCACCATCTGCTGAAGTAGAGCGTTGGGCTAACTTGAAGGGCTTTGGGGCCGATGAGCCTTCGTCAGAGTCGGGGTCAATGATGATTGAATCATTCGCAGAGCTCCCTGTCTTCGGGCTCTTGACCACGCCCTTGTTTCCGCTTTCTAGAGCTTTGCTTGCGAGTCTCTCCGACGTTCTATTGTATTTAAGGCCTTTCGGGAACGGGGCATGAGGAGGAAACGCGTTCTTGACTTCGTCTCCTGAACTGAGATCAATTAGGTACGGTCCCTTCTTGTGGGGGGTCTCGCCACTGCTGGACCCATATTGCTGCTTCCGCTCGGCTGCTAGGGGAAGCGGTTTTGCTGCCGGATGTGAATGCGGGTGTGGATGCGGGTGTGGATGTGGGTGTGGATGTGGGTGTGGATGTGGGTGTGGATGTGGGTGTGGATGTGAAAAAGGATCAGCTTCGAGGCTGTGAGTAAACTTGTGTGTGCGGTGCGACTTGGTATCATCGCTAAAGACGGTCGGCATCTTCTTCTTTCCCGTCGTACTCTCAGCGTACGCTTTGTTGTTCTCACCCATCGACATCGCCTGTTTCGCAAAAGGGTGATTAGATTGATGGGAATTCTCAGCCGGCGGTCGCCATGCAAGATCGGAAAGCGGTCCAGGAGAAACTGGACCCGTCCACTCTGAAGGCTTTGGCCCCTTTATGGGATTCGCTTCGAGGGTAAGGTCGTCCGGCTTGAAAGATCCCAATCCCGGCGTCTTCGCCTCCTCTGAGTATTCAGCCATGAAGTCGTGGAATGCCTCGGCCATCGAAAGCTTGTGCGGCGGCGGTTTCGATGGATCCAGTGCTTTAAGCTGCTTCGCAGTAGCCTTTTGGTAGGCTAAGTTTTCAGCAGCGTCCAGTGACCCACCAATAACGGAGTCTGTCGGCGATGCTAGAGAATCTGCATACTCTTCTAGAGAGTCATAATCATCGAAGTCCTCCATATCATGGTAATTGCTATAGTAGGGGCCACCCCCATACCCAGTTCCATTTGGCTTCTTGTACTTTGAACCCGAGCCCCCATGATTGGTTTTCATTGTGCTCTTGGGATGGGCTCCATCACTGGAGTCAACGTTGTTTGCATACTTGGATGTAGCACTAAGGGGGGATATGCCGTCTCCATGGGCCTTCTGCACGTGACCGAAGAGTGACTTCTTCTTTTCTTGCTTGGAGGTTATGGTGGAGGATTTTGAAAGGATACGATCTTTCAAGCCTGCCATTTTCGCTGACATTGACCGAGTTGTCCTCATTGTGTCCAGTGGTTTGGCCACGTGGTCTTCTTGGTGGTTGTCTCCCGCATGCTTGCGAATACGTGAGAGCAGCGTCGGCGAATGTATCTGTTTTTGTTTCGCCAGCGTGTCCAATTCTGCAAAGAGGTGGCCCTTTAATGAGCCTAGTTTAAGCTCCATTAATTTGAGAGTCTCTCTCAAACTCTCCTCATTCGCCCACGCCTCTTTGAAGGTCAGTTTGTGTTCATCGAGGATCCTCCTTAGCTCGCATATCCCTGACATTGTCCTCTTCATGGACTCCATTTTTTGTACAGAGGCTCCATATCCCGACTCTAGTTCAAGAAGTTCTCTCAACTTCGTCTCATAGGGCCTCTGCGCAGCATCATCGGGGCGCTGAAGTATCTTCAGTGGGGATGAATACTTTTCTAGCTCCGCCTCTCTCTGTGCCCTGTCGTGGCCGGCCTTTTCATTCTTGCGGCGTCTTGTGGCATCTTCTATTTTCCCTTTCAAGACCCATTCGTCTAGGGCACCAAGCACAATCAAGAGGCTTAAGGGGCGGGATCCATCACAATGCCAAGTTGGACTTTCTTTAGATATACGTGCGTTGTCGCAGTGGGCGCCACACTCTAGACAGCTAACCTTTGCACAGGAGCCCTTGCACTTAGCAGTACCAAAGAGATTGAGGTACGAAAGCTCTTGAACGGCTTCTTCTCCCTTGCTGCCCATGTCTGAAACCGCGGGAATATCTTCAGAAACTGCCCGAGGGGGCGAGAGTCTAAGTCTGCGACTCAAGCTGACTCTGTTTAGAATTGGCGGTATGGGGTTTTCAGGAGTTTTCGCCGTGAGATTGATGCCCGTCCATAAGCTAATGAGCTCAGCAGCGTTGGAATTGTCAATAGTGAGGTCACCGTGACATGTGCGGCAATTGGGATTCGATTGCTGTGAGGAGTACCACTCTTGTAGCTTCGCTACGCTTGCCGACGGCTCACAAGGGGTAGTGAGGTCAATAACCTCTCTAGGTTTGTTGCTGACGCTAGTATTGGCTGGGTCCGTTGCCGAGACTGTGGGATTGCCTTGTGGTGTTACGGAAGAGTAGGAGGCATTTATAGAAGACCTCCGACGGTTCCCACTCTCCCGCTGCTTTCCAAAGCCCTTCTCTGCGTATTCCACAAGTTCCTTAAACATCTTCTCCGTCTCTTCTCTTTTGCAGTCTTCCATGCCTGATATTGCCTTGAATAGCTGGAAGTTGCTCTTAACAGACGGCGATAGATCACCAAACTTCTCTGTGGCAACAGCCTGTTTCAGGTCAGACATTATCCTCTTCTCCTCCTCGTCAATCGCGTAATTCCCGGCATCGTTCCAGCCGCCACTAGTCCCGCCATACAGAGAAGCACCGTTGAAATCCTCGTCAGAATTATCAAACGCATCTAGCTGCGAATCGTCGGTCATGACGATGTCGCTGTCGCTATGGTATTGCCCCGCTTCCCGCATTTCTTCCTCCATCAGGGCTCTTGCAAGATCCTCATCCAATGCGAGCTGAGTCTGTCTCTTAGCTTCGGACTTTGGCGAGAGCGGAACGGATTCCTTTAGTGGCGGCTTGTCAAGCTGATCCTGCAATGTCCGGGCAAGAAAGGCATCTCGCTCCAGATCATTAAGTTTAGACAGTTTGGCCTGTGATTCTGAGTCGAGACTATTTACCAGCAGAGAACTCGACGATGCAGATGCTGGGGAGAAGCGCGATGACCTCTACATAGCCGTTACTTTTAGTTAGCAGGTATCCCATGCGCATTGACTGCAAGGCAAATGCAAGCGAAAAGTAAGGGAAGGTGAAATTCTTGTCACTTTTTTCCAGAGTTCACGAACCTTGACCTTCTTCGTTGGACTACCTCCTCGGTCTCCTCTTTCCTGTTCATGCTCGTCGGCCCGCTCTTCGTTCCGTCCGACCAGTCCCGTTCGCACCATCGTGTCGGCAGCCAGCGGAGACTCTGATTTCCGCTTGTCAGGACGGCCACGATTCCGTAAAAAGTGCGGGCTAGCTACATGCGCGGGATCCGGAGGTCTATCAGATGATGAGGACATTTATCAGAAGGAAGCTCCAGAGTTTGTTTGTTGGGTTGCGGGAGAACGTATTGTGTTGAATGGCCGATAGGCGGGTGCGCTGGTCAAGTATCACCCTGTGGAATGTTGACGGGTGGGGTTCTGAAACAGGTTGGGAGGGTGTAACAGCTTATTCCAGCGTCGTCGACGAGTAACAGAGGAAGCTCGAGAGCCCTCTCGCATGTCCCGGGGAGAGGGTATTTAGTTGCAACTCAAACGTTGAGGATTAGGTCATAGCAAGCAAGTCGGCAGTCTACTACGTAGCAGCTGTTGGTGGGGCTTGCAGCCTCGAGTACTCACTCTCAGTGCCTTGTGAGGTTTAGCTTCGGGCACAGGCGAGACCTCAACACCTAGTTACCCTCCACCAGCCAGCTTAAGAGAGAGAAAGAAAGAGGCTCGAAAGAGCGATTGGGTTGACCGATTGTTAGTGTGAAGCCGCGAGCGGGAGGCAGAGAAATTATATTTATATACAAAGAAAACCCCTTTCCTTCCTTACCACTTTGTTGGCCCACCCTTAGTTTCAATCACAGCTTGAATATCTTTCCGAGTGACCCGAGCCTGTTCCTCCACAATTGCCTTTTCTGTATCCTTAGGACTCTCTTATCCTATACCGAAGATGCTACTTAATCAAAATTTTTTTTATACATATACCTAGAATGTATCCCAATTCAAGAGGGTTTAAAAGTACATGTCAACCTCCAGGTTTTGTCGGTGTTGGTGGGGTATTGTTAATACGATTAACATTACTTTGAGGAATTTTGAGGCAATTAGCTTATTGTTGCCAGTCACTGCGATGACGACACAAACCTTATCGGAATAATGAAGCCCTCACTTAAGCTGACGTTTTGTTTGATGCCTCGAGAACTATTGCAATTACTAGCTATCATATATTTGCGTGTGGAATCCGGTATCAATACTTTGTTGGTGAGTATCTCGATTGCTGGGTTCGTATGGTAGTTTTATTTTTCGGGGTCGAGGGGCACTCCCACCCATTTTTTCAGGTCAGAGAAGTTGGTAGTGTGCTTAGTGTTACCGGCCTGTTATGCCTATGCTATGTGGCTCGAAATTATTCTGTAGCTTCACTTGTGCTCCGCATATTTTTTTTTAGCTAGAGAACAAAGAATCGTCAAGTAAGAGAAATATCATTACTATCAGAACGCCAGGACATAAGCAAAGAGCTGTCGGACGGAACTGAAATCTAAAAACTTTTGGACTTTCTTCATACGGTCATTCGAATCCCAGCTGAACAGATCGTCGCACACTACTGCCGGTTACATCCCCTCATCCCCTCATACTGTCATCAGGGTGTAATAGACGGCTTGATATGTTGATTCGCAATCTCGCCACAGATTGACCTCACCCGACTACTCAAATAACCGTAGTATCCGGAAGAATCCCAGGTTAAAATACACTCTTATTTCTTTTGTGGGCGTTGAGCATCCGCCTCTTCGTACCGGTGCCCCCTAACGGGCCTCCGCCTGGGCTTGCACCGAAAATGTGTTCAGCTTTCCGTTTCCTCATCGGTGTTATAGGGCAATTTGCGGCAGCTTGTCTTCCGCCTTTGATTGCAATCCCGCGCAATACAGCGGACATACTTGGAGAAAAGGCACGCGGCTCCGGACGGGTGAGGAATTGGCGGTGGCGTTGTTGATTGCGATGGAAGGCGCCCACAACACCCTTATCAAAGTGGTTAATCAAACTCTGGGCGGTATCTCCCCCTTTTGTAGCGTTGTCGATTATTGGGGTAGTGTTGTGGAGCGAGGATGTAGGATTGACAGCCAGGGGCGTAGTTGGGGATTCAGGGACTTCTGTGTCTTGGTCTTCGTCATTGTCGCTACAAGACGAGCCGCCACCAAAGTCGATGAAGTCTGAGACACTCCAGAGGTCTTCATCCTCGAGATCATCGTAATTCTCAATCATACCACCCGGGCCGACACTAGTAAACGGATAGAAAGCCCCTGGAGGACCCAGAACCTGAGCACCAAGAATAAACTCGTTGCCAGGTGTTCCATGTAGTAGGCCACCCATCATAAAGTTTCTGCCAGAAAATCCAAAATCTTGGCTAGAATACCCTTCCGCTTCGCTATCATCCATAAAACTAGAGAATGTTGTTCGGGGGCTGTTTCCGATTATACTGCTATCACTGCTTCCAGGGGGACAGAATCGATTGCTTTGGGTCGCAGCTGGCTGGGTGGCCGGGAGGACGAGCATGCGTTTTCCGGTACGATCTATGAAAGCGACAGGCTTACTCGGGTCTGCGATCCAGGAGCCCATTGACGGACCGACCTGGCGACTAGCTTGATTCAGCGACCTCTGGAAAAACGTGCGGGTGTTCTCGCCCCCACCGACAAGCGATGAGGTGGACGTTCGGCGGAGGACAGAGCGAGTAGGCCTGATTGTTGGTGGAGGAGGTAAATCTTCATCAGTAGTCTCGCCCTCGTCGGCTAATGATATTCCATGTTAGCAATTACATATGAATTCCTAATGTGATACCACGTACACTCATATCCGCTCGAACTACCAACAGAGCTTTCTGCGTCGCTAGAATCGTCACCTCCATCAGCCCCTTGCTCAAGATCATCACTACCCCTAAAGTCCCAGTAAGACCCATCTTCGCTCCCAAAGCCAAAATTGTCATCAGCATCTTGATCATTTTCAATCATACGAAGAAAGACGGGATCGATACGATCCTGGTCTAAGAATAGATCAGGGAAAATGTCCTCGTCTTCATCTGATGTACCCGAGCCAGTGTTGTCTGTCGTATTTGAATCGTCTTCAAATCGGACACGCCTTGAGCCGGATGGTCTGTCTAGAGTGTTGGCTGGATTATGAGCCCCGTTGCATAGAGGAATGTCGTGGGCGGGGTAGTGATCCACATGAGTATATTGCTGGTTGAAGAGAGGAACGTCATCGAGAAGAAGGCCATCTTCGACATCAAAGTCGCCCCAATCGCTCAATCTACCAGACAAGGCAGTTCCGCTTCGATTGATTGACAGCCCAGTTCGAAAAAGGCAGTCTGTTTCTTCCTCGGAATCAATTATGACCCTAGCCTCAGCCTCCTCAACGTCGGGTTCATCTTCTTCAGAATCACTGATAAGGTCAACACCTTTATAGGACTCATCATCAGAACTTCCAATTGCTCCCACATCCCGGTTCAGGGTTCGGATATTCACCCCCCGGTCACTAACGGTCCCTACATCTCCATAGGCCAAGAAGCCACTGTTGCTACTTAACCGTCGTATAGATTTCTTTCTTGGATAGTCTGTCCCGGGTCCATTATTTTTCATACCTCCATCGTCCTCTCGCAAAATGGAACTCCTTGTAACCGGCTTCCGAGGGATAAAGCCGCCGCTATTGAGCCCCGTCTGATGAATCCTGTCTGCCTCAATGATATCCATCATATCTGGCATATTCCCAATCACGATCTTTGGCTGAATGCTTGCGTTGCACTTCTTCCTTTTTCTGTTACTTGATTCACCAGACGGGGCAATCGCTTCCGGCTCTTCTTCGTTATCCTCCCCAATTTCGTCACTGTTGTCATCATCGTCATCATCGTCGCCATTGCCATCACCAGTACTGCCTCCTGCGCTAGAATCTCCGGCGTTAGAGCTGTTAGGCCCACTGTCGCTTGCATTTTGGCGACTGACTGTTGCGCATTTTGAAGTTCCAGATGCGCGGTACCTCTGTCCGCTACCGTTGACAGATTCGCAATCACCTTGGAGCATCATGCGTGGTGCGTTTTTAGAAGAGTTAGGGGGTTGGGATTGTCGAGTAGGGCTCGTGTTGTGAGGTGGGGGACGCGGCATAACCACACCTTGACGAGACATCCGAAGCGATTGATACTGCAGTTATTTTCTTGATTAGAAATCTGGGTGTGATAATTAAGAACCAGATCCAGGTCTCGGTGAGGTACAATCACTTGTCCACACTGTTGTTTCTGTGGCCAGGCGAATAACGCGGTGTTGCGGCAAATTAGTTGTTGAGGTTGTGACTATGGTGGGGCCTAACCGTGCGAAAGACGTCGAGTCGAGTCGGGTCGTCGCCGCGACGATCACGGATGGAACTATACTAGAAGGAACTTCTTGCCCGAGGATACTATGGATCGTCGGGTTGCCAGATTGCAAGCAGAAATGCTTCCGACAATCTAAATCAGTATCGTCGTCGTAGTTGAAATACTCGTTGGCTGGCCGGACTGAGGGATGTGCACACGGAACACACCCCCCAGTGGTGGATTTACAGCTCAGCGATAGCCTGCGGCATGATTATCGACGATGATACTGGTATGAAATGTCTAATATATCCTGTGGATCTTAGTGGGTCTTCGTCGACGATGTGATGGTGTTTGGTGGGAGAAGGAATTGTGATGAGGGGGCAATGGCTAGATTTTGTGGGTTTCCAGCCCGCTAAGCGACTGATGCTTTCGGACTAGCACTGTGACAGGGACTTTTCTTTTTCACGGCTGCCTCCCACAACCGGTTCAAGCCACTGGATGCGCTCAGGTAACTTTTACTCACAGACGCTTACTTACGATGCAGCGAATTGTGTGTCATGTTGGCCGAAGATCACTGGTCAAGGGCCACTACAGAGTCAGTCGGACGCAAGTGGGCATGCTTCCGCCGCCTGGTGACCACTTTTAGCACTCTAGCCACCATCGAGGATTTGCCTGAGGGTCTTGCAGTCAGAGCAGTTGTGTTGTCAAACCTTAACCTCATCGGTCTCTCTTCTCTAGAGCCAGAGACTGGTAATTGGCGCCTTCGTCCATGGAAACAGGCCTCCGACTTCAATGGGGCTTTGCATCTGCACGACAGCGGTGCTATCTAATCGATACTAGAGTTGCTGGGTAGGACCTCCATCCTGCGGGCAGGGCTTTGAAACTACGGCTCTGCATCCTTTGGCATCGGCTTTTCCCAGCGGAATCTCGACAGGGATTTCATCCGAAAGAACAGGTGCCGGATCCCTCATACGAGACCGACGGAGGCCAATCAGAAGCCGCACTTCCCAATTAACCACGTCAATAAACACTGACCGCTTCTTTCCCCAATTTGCGGGGGCAAACTTCGCTGAGCATCGCGAGATTTAGGTTCGGATCGTTCAATATTGCATGGAGCATACCCCACTGCGTGCCATCATCTTTTGCATCGCTGACACCATGAGGTTTGAACCCCCTCGGTCCTCGCCGTTTCTTGCGCTTTTGTGTCCCCGAAAAAGTGGTTTCAAAGGGAGTGGGCCACATTGGCAGCGGGACGGTGCAAACGCCGGGTAGTGGGTGGAGAGGGCAGGAAAGCTAGAAGGTGATTGGATTGCATGCTGCAACGCGGCTCGCAAGTGGCCCCTTGCGTTCGCCTTAGTGATGTTTTTTGTAGTGCAACATCATTCGATGCGCTTGTCAAGAAGATGCGGTGTGAATCAGCATGCAGTCGTGTGACAGGGACCACGTTGAACATGTCCTATTCCAGCGACTCCCGCAATCTCTCTACTATGGTAGATACATTCCAGCACAGTGACATTATGTATATTGCACACTACTTTCATGTGATGATGGCTCGAGACTTTAAACACTAAGGTCCTTCCGCCAGACCAAAAAGGAAACTCCTTGCATCCAGATCGGCTTCTTGCATTGGATACCGTGGCGCAGATCTCCCCATTCGCTTGGAAGCGTGACGATTGACGTGGGAAACCCCCGAAGCCCCTCTCACACGGATAAGCTCTCTTTAATTTCCTATCGCAATCATCACGAGCCTCTCCCGCTAGCATCCCCAGTGTACCTAAGCGGCAGCCAGGGAGGCGTGATTGGTTAATTGGCCTCTAAGAGGCAACCCGTTGTTGAGTGGCTGGATAATCGATCTGCACCCTTGCGCCATTGCTGTGCTGTAAATAGACATGCGGCTGAACATGACTCCGACGACTTCAAATCCTCAATCCTGAACAGGCGAACAGCGGGGAATCAGTTCGTGAATTACAACGGCGAGGGAACCCATCTTGTGCGGTACTGATCCCAACTATGATTCACTGCCGCTGACGAAAGTCTTCCGATTCGTTAGAATATTGGGTATGCATGGCCCGTACGATGCGGATAGCAGACAGGGCTGACGGGATTAACGCCATCAAGTTTGCCTTGACGCTTTGCAGCTCAAATTACTCAGTCCCGTGATTTATTTGGATCTTCGAATTTTACCGAAAGCCACGCTCGACTGGAGCCCCGAATTCCGGTTGTGCTTACAATCATCCACCGTCACGACACCACTGCTCTATGGCCGATGTTACGCATTTGATGGACTAGCCGTCCGCGAGGTGACCGACCTGCACTGCTAGTAGAGGAATCGCTATGGCGGACCCCTGGTTCCACCAGCCAAACTACTCTTATCTCTCGGGGCCTTCCTCAACACCAGCGCCCCCAACCCCGAGGCAAGCCACCCCAGTAACGCCTTCTTCGAACATCTCCACGCCAGGCTCGAGCGCCGGCACTTTTGAGGGCCAACATGGAGACCATCCATCGCCCGACAAACCCTCTGCCGCATACGATTACACGTCAATGGATACGTACGAGATATCTCCTCCATCATCTCCCAACACCGATCGCTTCCCTCCGGCTTTACGGACCGGGGGGGCTCACTCCTTAGACAGCTTCACACCTGTTACTAGGCCAGACCCGCTGTCTAGCCTCTTTCCGAGGTCAATGACTCCAGGCACTCCAAGAGCTGGAGGACTGCATACAAGTTCAGGCTCGCGGCCAGCATCACAGCTACTGCCCGCTAGAGGCCTCTCGTTTCCTTCTGTTCTTCTCCCAGCCGCATCTCCGGCTTATCAGATACCTGCAGCACCAGCTCCTCCCCAACTACCTCCAGATATGAGCTATAGTCACGGCAGCATCAACGAAGAATCGCAAAGCCCCCTTCCTTGGGCTGCACGCGGGACTTCCACTAAACGTCCGCATAAAGGGAGTTTCTTGGCGGATAAAGTACTCGGCTCATTCCGACAACAGAGATCCTATCAGCAACTATCATCGGGTGAGCGTGACGCTGGTTTTTTATTGGAAGACCTTCCAGAGGGTGACCTATCTAATCCTCCTGCCCTACCACGTCCCCGGGGGGCCGGGGCATACCACGCTACGAGGGGCCCTGATTCGGATGATGACGAACATGGTTCTATTGGCTTCGACATCTCCTCCTATGGGGGTGGTCCAATCGAATCGCAACGATCGCTATCTCCAACAGGACTAAAGGATGAAAGTGAAAGGAACCTCCGACGCGAGCAGGGAAATTATGCTGCAGAGTTTCACCAACTAGAAAAACTAGAAGCCCAAGGTATCACCAATGGCCTGGGCGGTGGCATGTTTGGCAGCAGAACAGACATCACCACTAAACCGGATGGGTCGTTAGCCCAACATTCCTTCAAACCCTCAGTAGACGCGGGTGCGGTACGTTCCCGCGTTGGTATTACTAGAGGTAGGTCTATTAGGGACATGGCCCAGAGGGAGGCAAAAGAACGACAGCAGATGGTGGTGGTAAATGGTAGGCATTTTTTCTAATTTAGGGTACCCGTTCTAACGGAATATAGAATATGCTGGTGTGGATTTGGGCGCCCTCGGCGGCAGTGCAAGAGACTTTGGCGCTACTGACGAGAGGAGAGCGGTCGACGGGACCTCTAATCAAAGTTTCTATTTTCCCGAAGGTAAGATTTTATCAATTTCGGCCCCAGGCTCAAATCCTAATATCTCTGTAGACCCTGAAATGCCAAATTGGAAGCCACTTTCCATGCGTTGGCCATACATAAGCCTCCTCATTTTTCTAGCGACAGCCATAGCCGCTCTCCAGGAAGTCTTGTTCCGGATCTCCGACATGCGCTCTAGGCATAACCCCAAAGAAGGCTTGTTGAGATTCAAGAGCCCCAGGGAATTAAGCGTTTGGCAATACTTCTGCTGGAAGTACTTGCCAACTATCATAGCCGTGACGTACGGGATCTTGTGGCAGGTTGTCGACTTTGAAGTCAAACGACTAGAGCCATACTACCAGCTCTCCAAGCCAACCGGCGCCTTAGCGGAGGAGTCACTTAGTATCGACTACCTAAATTCCTGGCATTACCTCACCCCGTTTAAAGCTATTAGATATAGGCACTGGGCCGTTGCGTACTGTTCTGTGGCGACACTTCTCGCAAGCTCGATAGCACCCACCTTGCAATCGGCAGCTATTATCCTCACCCCTGCTCAGAAATTAAGGAAGCCTCATGAATATAAATACGTCAGTATACATCATATTTGGTCTAGATTTCTTAGCGGGACATTTCTCGCCGTGGCTATTCTTGGATTACTACTGCTATGGCAACTCCGCCGCAAATCTGGCCTCTTAAGTGATCCGAAAGGCATCGCAGGCATCGCAGCCATGGCTAACAAGAGCCATATTTTAATGGACTTCCAGGGCTTGGACATTGAGAAGGAAGGCAAGATACACAAGAGGCTGAGAAATCGGAGGTACGTTTTGCACAAGTCCTCACTCTGGCAAGGAGAGTACGTTCGGAATCAAGACCAAAGATCCGAGAAGAAGAAAGTGCAAAATCCTCATCCAATTATTCTTCGCAAGAAGGCTGGCATACCGTACATTATGTCTATTGTCGCATTCATGGGTGTTATACCTGTCCTCGTCTTCAACACCAAGGCAAACATAATTACCGAAAAAGCGCCATGGTTATTGACAGCCGGGGCGGTCGTCATCAAACTTATGTGGAACACGCTCGAGTGCGGTATCAGAATGATGGAGCCTTTTTACATTCTTTCAAGACGCCACGCACCGAGCAAGACGCTTACGTTGGACTACACCGGGACAGTCCCTGGTGTAATGCCCATCGTTGCATTAAGGAACGGCCATTTTATCCTTGCCCTTGTAGGGCTCAACTCGGTACTTACAGAAGTTCTCACCGTATGCGTCTCCTCCTTCGGTGTAAAAGGTAGCGACTTTCTCAACATCGACAGCGGCCAGCCAGATGGCGAGGAGACGTTTAGTTCCTTTTGGGTATCGCTCACTCTTGCTCTGGCAATTCTCCTCTCTTTGGCCATCAGCGCTTGTATTGTTTACTACCACCGTGGGCACGCATTCCTTCCGCGGCAGCCCGGAACCATCGCATCGGTTTTAGCGTTTATACATCAGAGCAAAATGCTATGGGACTTCGTCGATACGGAGAAAATGGACGCAAAACGGATGACGATACATCTTGAGAAGTTCGGTAAGAAGTACGGATTTGGATGGTTCAAGGGCAGGGACAAAAAGAGACATTGCGGAGTTGATGAAGAAGAACTTACCCAGAGTTATACGCTTGGTATTGACCTTAATGAGGCACTGAACCCTTGGGAGAATTTAGACCACCTATGAACCCCGGCATGCGTTAGGGCGCAATACAGACTACATTACCTGAAAACATAGCTCAGGTGCCTATATTACTGTACTTTACTCGTCCTGTCTTGTATATGCTTTGTAGACGTACATCAAAAGTTGTTGTTTGACAGTAGATTAGGGGTGTCGGTTTGTACACTCCGCCATTTGGGGCGGCCACTCCGCTTTAGGCGGCCACCCCGTTTTTGGAACGGTCACCCTATTTGGAGCAGCCACTCCGTGTCTGAACTATGTAGGCGGGGTCATCAGTGACCTGTCATAGAACCCGGCGTTTAGACTAAATATATACAGTCGAGTCGCGCTACAAGAATATGGCCGGGGCAATAGACCCCATTCTTATATATTCTTATAGTAAGAGCCTAGGATCGGGGTAGAGCCGCGTATTCACATTCCTATAACCTGATAATTCTTGTAACGGGAGATTCTTGCAGCGCGACTCGACTGTATGTGCCTATGCTAGCCTGCTATCATGCTCCCAGCATCCAACCCGTCGAACACCCTGTGAAAGTGACCCTTACAAAAGACATAGTAACCAAGTTGTAATACTAAATGAATGGATTTTTGCATTGTAGTGGGAAGAACGCTATTTAATGAGCAACTGTGATCAAATTAACATCAAAAAATCTGCACATCAGCATTGCATTCATATGTTATCATGATTGCTTGAAGTGGCTGCTTCGCCCAAAATGGCGGAGTTGTACAAACCGACACCCTAGATTAGCGGCAGAACAGCTGCTTAGTAAGGATCTCGCCGCAGCACTACCCGCCTCCAGCTCGCCCTGACAACTCTCGCATCCACCAAAATTCTAACACGCTCTCGTCTTCTTGCGGAGACGACCATTCACGCAAAGGGCCATCCTTATATATCTCCTCTATGGGCTACGCCTCGGTTCAAGACTACTCCGCTTCGGTTACTTCTTTTTTCCCAGCTACCAGCGGCTGTGGAACTCTTCTATTAGCAAGTCCAGACCTGGACGCTGGAGTGTCCAAAACTGCTGCTAGTTTTGCATTGCTGCTGTGGCTAGTGGCGGTTGGTCCGTCCTGATCTGGGCGGACGGTAAACTCACTAAGAGATCTAGAGCCAAAGGGATACGTTGTATGTTTCGTTTGTCTTAAAGTCTGTGTGCCAGGGGTTCGCTGACGATTGGGCAACAGGTTGACCACGCTTAGGTCGTTTTCGACACATTTCAGCCCTCACACAGCGGTCGGGAAGCTTTCGTGACTAGCTCTACCTATCTCAGAAATATCTGTCGTGACCATGTTTGCCTTCGACACTACAGACAAACACTTTTCGTCCCCTCCTGCTTCTCCTTCGCGCTCCTGGGACAGCCCCACAGCTACGCCGTCCCGGGGTAGGCCAAGAAATGGAACTAGCTCCTCAACGGATGAGAACTGGATCTCACCAGGTTTTGCTGGAGGTAGCCCTACCTGCACAAAACCTCACCCGGCAGAGTTACACAGCGAGAGTCAAGAGGACTGCGCGATTGGCGGGCTAGGAGATCGCGCCCTAAAAGGCCAAGCCGAAACCCAGAGAGATGGGGTCGCTTCAACTGCGCCGGCCCAGACGCCTAGGGCAGCTGATAAACTCCCTCCCAAGAATATGCTGCCCACACTTAGAACGGACAACAGCGACCGTGACTCTGTACGCATTCACGCACCACAGCCTCTACCTGGGTTTAGCCCTGCAATCATGGGTGGGAAGACCTCGAAAAAGAAAAGGAAACGGGGCCCGAAAAAGGCGCCACCTGCAATGGTAACTGTTAGGGGGTTTACACCGGCTGTTTCCGGCGATGAGGACTCGGATTACTCTGTTACCAGTGCGCCTGGCGGCATATGTGGAAGGCTTCAGAACACGTTGAGTGTTTCTGGAAGCCCACTACTGCGCCCAGCTTCATCCTGCTCCCAGGGAGGCATCAGTGCATTGAGACTAAAGCTCGACGCCCTTAACCTAGGCTCCGGATCTGAAAAGCCTACACCTGGCCAGCCGAGAACACATCAAGTTTCGAAAACAGCTAGCGAAGCGGGAAGCACCTCCGGGTCCGTCAGCGATGGTGACAATAACGAGATGGATAGTTACCAGGTTCCCCTTGAATCCGACTTTGTCAGTCCCTCCATCGGTCAAAAGGCCTTATTTGGTGCTGTGGAGGGTGGCCTTTCCCAGCACTCAATCAAACGCAAAATGACGGCCTCGGACTTTGAACCACTACGTTGTTTGGGCAAAGGCACATATGGAACCGTATTGCTAGTCAGACACCTCGCGACAGGGAGACTATATGCTCAAAAGCAATTTCGCAAGGCGTTCCTGACGGTCCATAAAAAGCTTGTGGAACAAACCAAGACGGAGCGTGTCATCCTGGAGAGCGTTAACCGACATCCGTTCGTGGTGAAATTGTATTATGCATTTCAGGACCTGGAGAAACTCTATCTCATCCTTGAATATGCACAAGGAGGGGAGCTCTTCACTCATTTAGCCATGGAACGTATGTTTAGTGAGAATGTCGCATCTTTCTACATGGCAGAAATGGTCTTAGCGTTAGAGCACCTTCACCGCAACCTCGGTGTAGTCTATCGTGACCTCAAGCCTGAGAACTGTCTCCTTAGCTCTGAAGGTCATCTTCTCCTGACCGACTTTGGCCTCAGCAAGGTTGCCGTCGACGGCGAAGATCACTGTAACTCTCTCCTGGGAACTATCGAGTACATGGCACCTGAAGTTATCCTAGGCAATAACTACGGCATGGCGGTAGATTGGTGGTCCCTCGGAGCCCTCGGCTATGACCTTCTAACCGGCTCTCCACCCTTCCAAGCAAATAATCGCGCCAAAATCCAAGAAAAGATCCTGAAGCAGAAACTTTCCCTTCCTTACTTCCTCAGTCCTGACGCGAAAGATCTGCTCACACGTCTACTGAGGAAAGAACCGAACAAGAGGTTAGGGTGGAACATGCCAAAAGATTTACACACGATCAAGAAGCACCGCTTCTTCCGCAAGATTGACTGGAAGGCTCTGGAGAAGAGGGAGCTAGAACCGCCCATAAAGCCGCTAATCACAGATCCAGAGCTTGCAGAGAATTTCTCTAAGGATTTTACGGACCTGGCGGTCAGTCCAGTGACCATGCAAGGACCAAATAGTCCTAGGGGAGAGACAGATCCCTTTGGTGGGTTTAGCTACGTGGCGAGCAGGAGCCTGTTAGAGTGGGGTTTAGACCGTTAATTACTATTTATTATCAGAAAGGTGTAAGACGAGTCTTGTTTTTGTCCCGATTCAAGAGGCTTTCTCCCTTTTCGGATTCCCCCTCCCTATTTTCCCCTTTCACGTTTGACGTTTCTATTTTACTTGCTATTATCCATCTAGTGTTGCTCTTTTTTTTTAAGAAGGGAAAGAGAGTAGAGAGAAGAGATGACGCTAGGAGTCATACACCCGCTTGACGTTCCGATAGTAATGATATTATTTATTTTTATTTTAAAAAAACCCGGAGAGCTAATACCTCACCTAAAAGCATATTTCCTTTTTTTTCCCCTTTCATTCTCCACCTCTTTCCCCGAGGTTACTCATAGAACCAGGCAAATTCACACGGCCGATACCACTAGGATGGTGAGCTTCGCCTAGCTTCATGGTACCAAAGTAAGTCATTTTTACACCGTGATCTGCTTGGCAGTACCGTTTCAACGCACTCCGGTGTACATGTACAGCTCTAGTTATCTTGTAAGTCTGCCCTCAGCCCCCCCCCGACGACAGCCTTGCAGCGTGCTTCAAGCGGGAGATGGAGTAATACCAGCACCAGAATCCGCACTATACCGTACTAATGTTGTACAAGGGGGTAAGCGCCTCTCGTTTCCGACATATTTCCCTAAAACTCGGTCCAACACGGGCGTCTTATCTCCGCGGCCAGACGCGCGGCTATATTTAGTAGAAGGGTAGTCGTGATGCCGCAGGGGGGGGGGGGGGCAATGCTTGTCATCTCGGACCGGGCCCCCGAGCTCGGGGTTCTGGCTTCCGCCGGCGGTTCCGGCTTCCGCTGGTATTCTGGCTTCCACTCCACTACCCCTTTCCAAAACTCAGCAAAACCAGCCAAAATCGTCTCCGCAAAACCCCCACCCTCGCATCAAGTCTCATGACGCCATCCTAGAGAGCTGCTGCGGTCCTAGATAAGGTACTCCCTCACAAAGTCCCCATAAGAATAATCGCGCCACAAGAGCAGAGTCCGACCATATTCCTGCGCTCGTACGTTTTTAACCCCCCCCCCACCCTTCTTTATTTGGTTTATTTTTTCTATAAGAATACGGCCGGGCAAATGGACTCCACTCTTATGGCGCGTTTATTTTCATAGTAAGTCAGGGTGGAGCCGCGTATTCATATTCTTACAACACGGTAATTCTTGTAATGCGAGATTTTTGCAGAACAACTTGACTGTATATATATATACCTTTGTGGATGATTAAACTCTGGATTAAAAAGGAAATAAAAGAAAACTAGACGGAGGGGTTGTTCTTTATTTTCTTACGTTATGGTGAACAAGTTGTCCTATATTCAGTCCATGTTCGCTACTGGTGGACCCTCCATTCTGGTTCCTGTACTGGTACCGGCGCCTAGCTTCTGGGCAAACTTAGATGTGCCTGGCTTTGTGGTTGTCGTGCTGCCGCTGGGGTATTTTGCTGTGCCGTTCTCGGTTGTGTGAGGTGGGAGGGCGGGTTGTTGGTATTGGTGTTGTGTTTGGGTATGTTCCGTGTGAGGAGTAGCCGCGGTGGCATTGCTGTGGTCCGGTTCGTTGTTAGGGTTGGTCCCGTGGGCGTCATAGTTGGGAGGGATGGGGTGTTGGTTGACCGTGTTGCCTCCGGCCACCCCAGGGGCCGTAATTCGTCCGTCGTAGTTCGTGGACGCAAGATTATCTTGGTGGTTGGTATTTCCATCAACCCCAGCTAGAGTGTTGTCGACCTTTCCTGTATCACCCTCGCCCTTCTTCCAGAACTTAAAATTGATCGCAGATGGGTTCAAAACGTGTTTGTGATGACCAGTCTCCGTCGTTGCACCCTGTTCAATGGTAGCGTTGTCCGGGCGTCTGACCTGAGGGTCCACTGTGGCTGGCATTGTAGCGTCCCCAGCAATAGCTGGCTCCCCATCCCCGACCCTGGGATCTAATCTGTTGCTAGTAGTAGCGACGTGGGGTCCGTTATTTGTGGCCGCATTGTTTTCGGTTGCAGTCACCGGTTCAACACCCGTTGCATGGCCAGCCGGCCGGCCATGGGGCTGCTGTTGAACCGTCGCGCTTCCAACAGGTGTAGGTCCGCTAGATACGCCACTATACCCCATTCTGCTAAGCCCTTTCTCTGTCACAGCTCTATGATGTGCAGCAGCCTCATGATTGCCGAACGCTGAGTCGACGGCTTGATTGAGACTGCCGCGGAGGACTTCTGAAGCGCCCTGAAGATATAGTCAATGAGGGTTGGCGTGATAGGTGAGGTAGTAGGGAAGTAGGACACCATACATGGACGCCTCTTACGGCGGTTTTGAAGGAGCTGATACGGCCACCACTGGCATGGGTACCGGTATTGATGGCATTAGGGTTTGTGTTTGGATTCGTGCTTGGGTTCGTGTTTAGGTTCGGGTTTGGATTCGAGTTTGGGTTCGTGCTTGGGTTCGTGCCAGTGTTCATGGTTGCTGTATTCTATTTTCCCGTTCTTTCAAAGGGCCTTCGTCTCCAATTCTCCGATGTTTGAAATGCCCGTGGCTAAGAAGAGCATTCCCGCATGAATAAATACACTCCATCGTGCACATTGGCTGGTGGCGACGTGACGTCAAATGACGTGCGGTTTGCCGTATAATGCAAAATATTCGTGCAGATCGCTTGGTCTGGTAGTAGAACCATAACCTGTTCTCCTACCCGATGATGTCGGTTGTCGTACGAAAAATATATCGCAAAATACTTCGCTACATGTACTCCGCTGGCGTCAATTACATTTAGATTGGTCACTGGTATGGCGCGCGTGAGAGAAAGGGGAAGCCCGTGTTAGAAATCAGTGACTGCTTATTGTTGTCCTACTACGGTTTGGTTATCCAAAACTGGTAACATCCGCGCTGGAACACCATTCAAATCGTTACAAGACAATCAAGACATAAGCTAGCTTTTGTCAAAAGAGGTGGGTAACTATGGCCTCATGCTAAGCATTGCAGAAAGTGAGGCGTGGAGATGACGGGATATCTTGCTGGTAACAAAAGTACAGGTAAATAACGGGACCAAGCCTACTATTTTATTAACCTCGCTGCACCATTTCGTCTCGTCTAGCAAATGCTTTCAGAGGGCCTCTTTCTGAGGAGACACTTGCCAACCATGCTCATGCCTCCATTAAACCAGGTTCTCGTATTAAATCCCACTATAACCCTAATCATTTTCTTACGCCACAACCACAGGTGCAGCTTCTGCAGGCGTAGATGTTGTAGGCGTAGCTGCGGTAGATGTATTTGCTACGCCAGTCGTACCCCCTGACGGCCCATCCTCCTTTGCAATTTCTTCTCCCCGCGCGTCTCCTTCCGATTTCTCTCGCTCGAGCCTCACCTCCTTGCCGCGCTTGTGGCAATACCAAAATACAAACAGTAAGACTGGTAAAGGCAAGTTAGTGACTTCTTTCACAGGATATTTCCAAAAATACTGGAATAAGGAAAACTCGAGTACCCACTGAATAAACCTAAGCTCCACAGTAAATTCGTCCCAATAAATGCAGGCCAACGTAGCTTTAGTACGTTCATAATCGTCTTCAGCATTCCAATCACAGCTCCGGGTTTCGTCACCAGGTCCTTTAGACTTGGGATCGCGAGCCCGGCTTTGCTTGCCGCAGCCTTCAATCCCTCACTGGCGCCAGCTGCTGCCACGGCACTCGCATCGAGGCCCTGAGCTTCGGCGGCCGTGGCAAGTAGTTCGGGTGCTAGTGTTGATGTTAGTTTTGTTGGGAGAGAAGCGACGAGCTTCTGGAGGTAGTGCGGCAGTTTCGAGTAAGATTTCTGCAGCTGAGACGAGGAATCGTCAAGTAATTTAACGAGGTCATCGTACGCAGTTGGCACGCCATTGACGAGATCTTTAAGTATGATTGTAAACTTCTGGACGAGCTCGCGGGTCTCTTTACTTAGTGAGAAAGCGGAGTTGCCATCGGCTGCAAGGTTGAGCTTCTCAAGCGCAATCGCTATGTCTTGCTCCTCTACCTTGGCTAGTGTGGCGCGTTAGTGTAGATATGTTAAGTCAGTGGGTTGTACCGACCTTCGTTCGGCGTGGTCAGGTTGTCGGCTTGAACCTCCGGCGCCTTCTTCTTATCTTTCTTGGAGAAGCTCCTCTGTAGAAATGACCAAGCCTTGTTCTCTTTCTTCGCATTTCCCTTGTCTTCGCTCTCTTTTCCTACCACGTCCTCTGGCTGCATTTCCCTATTCTCCTCCAGAACCGCCTGCTCGACCTCTCTTGTGAGATCTCCAGCCGGATCATCAGCGACACGATCTGGGTGTCGTTCCGGAAGAGGTGGTGGGGTCTCCTGCTCGGCAACTATTTGCTGTAGGAATTGCTCATCGGTAGGAGAGAGGACTGGAGACTTGTGTTCAGCTGATTGATCTTGGTGTTTCCTTGCCCTCTTGTGCTTGATGTATTCGAGCATATTTTCAAACTACCGCTCGTGAGGCAATTGTTATCCCAACGTTGTAGCCCAGCGTAGGTTCCAGAAGCTCTAGAGAGGGTGGCAAATTATTGTATCTTTATTCCGACGATGTTCTTCGATAACTTGGGGTCGCCACATCACAACGTCACCAGCACCGCCACAGAGATGGTGATTTTTCCAGCCACAATCCCAACTCGCGAGGACTGGAATTAATATTTGGTTGGACCCAGGAATGAGTATGTCACACTGTCCACCGCCATGAACGGCTACTTGACATTGAACTTCTACTTGACATAAACTGCGGGTTTGTTTCGTTTCTGCTTTACTCGAGTCTAACTAGTCCGACCAGGGCTTTATTGCGATTTGCTTGACATATGTAGCTGCCGTACCTTCCTTGACGTAGTTAGCGTTCGGTCTACGATTCTCCTTCTCGTCTCGCACCGTATGTCCTGCCTCTTAACCAAAGGGATCTTGCTTATGCGCCTCCTCTTTATGGTTGACGAAATGCTGAGTGCTCCGACCCTCCATGTATGCTAGGGTTGATATCACGTCGGGTTTGACACTCATAATTGAGGTTGCAGCACTTGACAATCCTGGTACTATGAATCCACTTCTTCTACAAAGTGAATGTGTGTCGCACTTCACAAAAGGAATCTTGAATACCCTCTAGACTCACATATTTTTCATCTCCTCCCTTGCGAACTTTCACGTCCAGCTTTCGCCCGCTATTATCACAACCTCCTCCTTTGCAGCCCTCATCCGAGTGACAGCGACTTCAGCGAACTACTACGCACGACTAGCAAAGCAGCGGCGATGCCCAAGGCCAAAAAATACGGCCGTGTCCAGCGTGGGCAGCCACGTTTTGCTCCTGGGCAGTCGATTCCTAGTAGCTTTTCCTTTGGTAAGGACGCTATGGCTCGGGGTTTCATTTAATTCCTAGATAGATATCTCAGCAGTGCTAACAGTCATCGTAGATGTTAGCAATTCGGCTGCGAGCCTCTCACTCTTTCCTAAGGCTTGCGGAGTTAACAGTGAACAAGTAAATTGGACTAACGAAGAGACGGGCATTGGCGTGACAGACGATGGTGTAAGTGGACTAGCAAGACCCGAATAGAGTTGTTGCGAGCCTCATCGCGTGGTCTTCACTGGCATGTTATTCCAACTATTTACTATATTCGGGTCGAGAAAGTATCCCACTTCGGCGAGTGTGGTTGTCCTCCTATTTTCACACATGTACTTGTCACTACTACATACCGCCTGCCTCCACCCATTACCCCTTTGCCCTGTTTACCTCCTTGCTCCTTCCGTGGGCTATCCCTACTCTGGGGTTACGCTTGTCGGAATTCCGTCTAGGGTCCATAAGTTTGTCGTATTTCTGGAGTTTTATCACGCCACTTGTATGTCGATCCGGTTAAGAGACTAACTCCCATCATAGGCAACATTTGAGACACCCAGGGAGACAGCCAGGAAGTCACCTTGGAATACACTAGAGCAGACTCCTAAGCAGAAACCTGAAGAGACATCCAATAAGCGGAGCGCATCTGTGTTGTCATGTCCTAATGAGTCTTCCAAAAAACTGCGAATTATGGGCGGCCGCCCCGCCACCGCGAAACGCGTTACAGCTGACCTCGACTCCGATGACGAAATCATCGTATCTATGAAGAAATCTGGGAAAAACTCCAAGCAGATCGCCGATCGTCTCAGAGATGAAGGACGTGTCAACTATAAAGACAAGACAATAACTTCACGATATGCTCGTATTATGAAAGCTCAAGCTGCAGCAATGGAAAGAAAGGCGACTTCAGAGCCTATCCAGTGGCAAGAAGATGATGTACGTTCTCATTTGATGGAAACCTACCCCAAAACTAACCTCGACTCTTAGTTGAAAGCACTCACCCAGGCTGTCGCGGCTGTGGACAGGAAACTCCTGATAGAGGCAGAGAACCTTGCGAAACGCAAGTGGCAGATGGTGGTGAGTCAGCTCAGGATTTCTCGCCCACTAGGGATCTTCTCGAAGGCGGACTGCGAGAATCGTTTCAAGCGGCTAGTGGAACGCAACAACTCAAACTTCCAGTTTGGTGGGCCTCTAACTGGCGCCCCCCCACCCGCCAACTCTACCGGCTGGAGCGGGTTTAACAGCGAATCCTCTTCCCTCCTCTCTTCTTCTCCCCCCGGAACTGACAATAGTGTCCATGACAATCCTAACGATGAAAGCTCCGGAGACGGCGATGACGAACGCGAATGTAGGGGCACTCAGAGCAAGGCTGAACCTATGAAGAAAAATATCTCTCCTAATGCTGCTAGACGAGCTGCCACGAGTGCCGCTATGAAAACGGCCATCACCAGTCGCATTCGCCGTGCCGCACTGCAGAAGGACCAAGGGAACGTGGTCACCTGGAACGCGGCCGCATGCCCCGGGTTCTGCTAGCCCCGGGTCTCGCCCGCCAGTGTCAGTACACCCGGCATAGGTAATAGGCATGAGGGGTAGCTTCATAATGTCGAGAAGGGGGCAGAGGTAAAACCTGGTAGACATAGAATGATAAGAATCTTAAAGATAGCAACCCATTTCTACAATAATTCCCAGAATCCCCCCACAAATGCTCACCAGTGAACTGCAAACAGCGGGATCGCTCCGGAGCATACACTTCCAACCCCAACCCCAACCCCCTCCCCCCAACCTCACGGGAGTAGCCCCCGCACGAAAACCTCCCCCCCATAAACTAGGGCGCTCCAGGAGGGGAAAAAAGAAGTTCTCCCCCGATATCCGATACTAAACCATGCGGGCTACGCCGGGGGAGCTAGAAACCCCTCAGGGGGGGGGAGCAAAACTGTGCCACTAATGAACTCCAATTAGCCTTGGGTGCGAAGTTAGATGGATGCAGCTTGGAAGGAGGAGGGTTGTTTGGCCTGCTTGGGTGATGTGAGGAATAGTCAAAAGTGCTTTTTTTTAGTGAGGGGTAGTTTTCCTTTATTGTAGGGTTTTCTGTGAAGTCTGACCCCTAGTTGCGGGTCTCTACTTTTTGTATTCATATTGTAGTCACTTGAGCGAAGATGCACAGCGTTTTGAGGTGGCCAGGTCTCATTAGACTACCTCCTTGATGATCAGCTCTTCGAGCAGTGACTCCAACCCCGCGCGTTAAATGAGTGGTGGATGTAGCAGTAGTAGAAGTCGTACAGTACGTTGCCAGAGCTAGCCGGCGTTGCCTGGGTGAAAACAATCCACCGCCAATCATCACAGATTATCAGCG
This sequence comes from Geoglossum cookeanum, assembly GCA_021527025.2. NCBI lineage: Eukaryota > Fungi > Ascomycota > Geoglossomycetes > Geoglossales > Geoglossaceae > Geoglossum > Geoglossum cookeanum. The sequence continues at coordinate 70,591 of JAJDFF020000139.1, forward strand.
ACAGCTGGATGACAAAGGAGAATTTGTACGAGGATGTCGCACGCAGTGTCATGCTTCCCCGGTCCTTTCTCCTCCGGGGTCAGATAACGGATACAAGGCTAGGTCCTGCAATTAGATCATAGTCCCAACTAGGGGCGAATGATCCATCACATCCCTAAATTAGATCCGTATCCTAGGAAGGAAAGAAACGAGGTCGCAAAGCAAAAACGCTCTTCGTCAACACGAAGGCCCTGAACTAAAACGAATGGGTGGAGATTTGCGCAATCAACATAATTATGCCGATGTTCAAGACTAGGACGAGTGGAGAACCGGACCAAGAGCCGTTTCTCGAGGGCTCAATTTAGACGAACTGATTCCTGCACATTCTGTTGTTCGTTTCCCAACCGATTTGAATTTCCGAGTTTCGAGCGGACCCGATACCGCGCCGCGCAATCAATTTAGATAGTCTTGGGAGACCGACTGTTACTGTAGGCGGGCAGCAGTAAGCTGGGATAGTCCGATTATGGACAAGATACCCTCGCACGGGGACACAAGAGAGTCAGGGGACTTGCGTGATATCCACAATGTCATCCATATGATTGCACATTGCGACAAACAGGTCAAAGAACATTCTGCCACCCATCTCCATTTCCATCTGCATGGTGCCACTTCTCTTGAACGTCTTGCGCGATCTGATGATCAAAGCGAGATAGTGCGCTCGGAGCTTTGAATCCGTGTCCGGAGTGTTATCATAGGCGTAACGCATGCTGCGTAGAATTGTTGCGACCTCAATTCCGCTCTGTAGGCCCTGCTTGCGCAAAGCCAACCGTTTGAGCTCATCGAGTCCGAACTTTTCTGCAGTGCAGTAGATAACGGTGTCTCTGAGAACCGCACCGCCCACGTCCGGGTGATAAATAGTAGATCCAACAGCGCCACGGCCATAATGAGTGTGTTGCGGGGCTTGAGTATCCTCAAGCTCCCAAGAGTTCCGACGTTTGTTGTGGAGTAGGCGAGGGTAATAGTCGCCTTTGTAGAGGTATTCGAGGACAGACGAGAAGATTTCGGGATCTTCATCAGGCAGATCAACTGAGAATGTGAGTCAGCACAAACTGATCGAAAACAGCGATTCAAGGTGAGTTTGCGCACTCCGTTTAGCATGAGCCTCGAGGAACTTTCCCCTGCAGGCCGCCGCGAAAAACGGGGACAAGCAGAGGACGTCCTCGTGAGCTGCAAAAAGCCGCTTCTCCCTCCCAACAGTCAAGGTGATGATGGGAGAGGTGAGGGTACTTAGATGGGCGTCAGTTGTGATTCTCAGTATGTTGGTGTTTACACAGGTATCTTACGTTCCAAGCGGGGGACTATCAGCCTTTGGGAGCTTCTGTCTGGCGTGCTCTCTGAACGGCCTCTTCGCGGGTTTGGTGGCCTTGCTCGCGCGATTCTTAGAACCGTCCGTTCCAAAAGAGCGTTTGAACATGATGGGCGAAGAGAACCGACTTGACAGGCAAAGAGCGAAGGACTGGGGCGTGTAAAGGGCCTAGCGGTTAGTGCTAAGCTGACGCAAGTTGCATAAGAGCTCTCCGGCGAAGTCCCAGGACGAGAAACCTGAAACTTCTCGAGAATCTGGGGTAAGATTCTCTCAAAATTCGGCGGCCAAAGGAAGGAAGAGGGCGTGGGTGGAAACTCCGTTTTATCACCTCTCCGGCTGACTCATCGCGGCGCTTCGCTGCCTGGCAAAATACAGGCACAGCCCCATCACCCTTATTGGCTTGTTCGTCGATTGGCCAGACAAGATCTTGAAATGTTTATTATCTACCGGGATAACCTTTCTCTATGCACGAGGTATTAGATTATCTAGGGCCCAGATATCGCGGCGATCTGAGGGAAACATGAACCACATTAATAGCACTAGCTGGAGCTTCAGAAACATGCCCTACTTCCCAAACGAGGAAAACTCAGAGCCTATCCAACCTCACTACTAATCCTGATGAGCTAACCGTGCCATATACATAACTAAATCGCGCGATAGTTGCGTGCATCCTGAAATCGTTGTTTCGAGCTCCATTACCGGAAGAAAGGCCATGTTTTCTGCAATATGTTGGACCAGAAACCGCCGTAGTTGATCATTAGAGTCTGTTGTATTGGGGTAAACGTATTTAGCAAGCTGAAGGACCCCGAATCCCGAGGAAAACTGTATCGTTTTGAGCTTTTCAATTGCAAGCTGCTGCAGCTCAGGCAAAAGCAGCTTCAGAGCCAAACAGTAGACTCTCGTACACCGACTTGCTTCATCCGCAAGCTGATGGTGAGTCATAGCGTCCCCGAGATGTGCAGCGTCTGTTCCACGACAAAAGAGCTTTGGTGTGTACTCAGACTCCTGCAAGAACTCCTTAACGGCCTCAAAGTCGCTTACATTGGAGCGAAGAAGGAAGATTCGGAGGACATGCGGACCAAGTTCGTCTCTGTCAATGACACTTGACTCAAGTACTGGCGATTTCTTGAGGATTTGTCGTTCAAGGATGAACTCGTCCTGCTGTTTACCCACGAATATTGTCACAAAATGATCCCTATGTAGGCAGTTAGCGGATGTCTATGTATATTGGTATAGTAGCCATACATTCCAGGGTCATGTGTCGCCACTAGTCCGACGGGTCTGGGCTCCTCCTTCACTGGTTGTGCTGCAGCCAAACTTTCAGTCTTAACACTTTTGGCAGGTTTCTCTTCAGAAAGGATACCCTCTCCCTTCCGTTTCCTAGCTTGTTTTCCCATGGCCTTTGGAAGATATTCAGGAGGCTTCAAGACAACGTTAGTTCCAATACGCTCAGAAAGAAAGGGAGCAGAAGACATCTTAGCAACGCACCGACTTGATAGCCCGTTGGGGCCCCACACTTTCCGGCTTTGAGTCCGAATCTTCTTCTGAAGTCCTCCTAATAATCTCATCAAGGGCTTCTTCAATAGCTCTCCTAGCATCCTCCTCCTCTCCTCTTTCCTCCTTGGTACTAGGACTTATCTTTTCCAGTAAACTCTTTAGTCCTTTAGTAGTTGCGAGCTTTTCTTTAAAGAACCTTAGGTCTTGTTTTTCTGCAGCTAGTTCAAATGCCTTCAGAAGGCTTGGTGCTCTCGATGGCATGGGAACGCTGTCAACATTCAAGGGCTCGATGTCGTGCCGGGAAACCCATCGGCTTTGAATGACATTAGTAAAAACCAACAACGCTAAGGATGTGGCTGTTGGGTGCAAACTCTAACCCAATAACTCACAATTTCATAACCTCAAGCACTATCACTAAGATTTCCCGGCTGACCAAAGAGTTCCCCAGCTGTCTAGATTCATCTGATACCCAAAGTTCAGATGGGCGTCCGATAGCAATCTCTTCATCACATACTATGACAGGGCCACGACCACCAATAACTGACTGGCGTAGTTGCCAATAATCACCAGCCATGATTCTTGCATCTCTCACTGCCGGGTGGAGCGGGCCCAATATGGCCCGCCCAATCGTGTCTTGAGGGTGCCCGTCGTTCATGACCACTAACTTAAATGTACTGGCCTGTGTAGAAGGAACTGGTGAGCGATAATAGCAAAGAGAGGCAGAGGCTAGTGGTGTTGAGACTGCAGACACCTAATAAGAATTGTCTCTGAACAGAGTAGTGAGTCGGTTCTGTTCAAAAATCGCAAATGAAGTAGATATAGAAAGGGGTTTGAAGAGGATAGTCTTTAGAAAGAGGGTAAAGGAGGAAGCTACTAGGCAATAATCAATGATGCACGAGCTGTAAGTTGAAACTTTACTGATGAGAAAGTAAAAAAGTGGCTGATCCCTTTGGTTGAAATAGACTCAACCCACGGAATAATGGTATAGAACTAGAAGCTTGACCTAGTGGGTCTGCTGTATAAGCTAATTAGGAGTTCCGGTATCCCCAGATATTCTCGGTTTCGACCTAAGGTGTAATTAATCAAACCCTTCATTCTATAAATTAGATTCTTTAAGGGCAATGGGGCTTCCAGTGTTCATTCGCAACCCGCTGACTGGAAGGTTACTCACCAAAGGACTTACTATGAGACTTATGGCCTAGGCACCTCCCCCACCCCAGTGAAGTCTGAGGGAACGCTCATCAATCTCTCTTGCCTGTATGCCTATCACCTAATTCATCCTAACTACCTCCAGTCCAAGAATGAGGCGAAATTGCTCATTGAGCATCCATCGGGATCACCGGATCAAGCTAACTAATCCCTGCTTCTCCGCTATTGCGGAGATTTTTGGGTCCTCCACCAGCACCACCACCAATTATAACTCTCACCCTAGAGCTCAATAGTACCCTGAGGACCCCATTAGTGGATCCCCGGACAGTCGAGTTCGACTCTCTGGAGCAGGCTCTCAAATTCATTCGCCCGGAGACGCGCTGGGTGGCGATACTACTCTCGCGGCATTCGAAAAGCCCAACTCACCCTGAAGGTGGGCTTTTCTCAGAAGCCGCCATCCAGATAACTAAGTTTTGTAATTCCCTAAGTTGACATGGCCATAGGAGCGGGGCCTGGTGGCTCCAGTGGTTGACCTGCAGTACTCTGACTTTAAGTTAGCGTCGAAGCGGGACAACAGGGCGTTATTCAAACAGAAATTCTTCCAAAGACTGTCTAGATGGAGTTCAATGGACCTGATCGAGTACGAGAGTTGGTCCGCGGTTGAATAAATGTTCCGAATCTGTAGTTAGGGGCATAGGAAGCCCTCAGCCCGCAGCTAAGGTATTTCTAGTTGCATTGCAATTAGCACACCACGAACCTATGAGAATGCCAACGTAAATGTCACCACTTCAGTCCGTCGACCTCGCTATTAGGCCTGGAAGTGGTATAGCAAGTATGGCTGTCCATATATGCGATGCTAATGGCACTGAGCACAAGAAATGGTGTTTAATGCTAGCCTCATCAGTTCGCATCACGATTTTAGAGTAACGGAAATATAGTATACTATGTTGCACAGCTGTGGGTGTTCTAGAAGATAAACTAGAAATACGAAGCGTTCTATTGCCTTAATAGAGAGCCACTAGCGACAAAGGAGTTCCCTGCCTGCATGATACAAAGTGTGCCAACCGTATCCGGCTGCAGGCTGCAACCGGGGCAACGAAAGAGCTAGGGAAACGGAGCTGCAGATATGACAACCTAACCGTACTTCGCAGAGGGTAGCAGAAGACCAGAATTCCTCCGCAGCATAACGCAGAATGCCTTGTGTGCTCTCAAATCCTCCAGAGCATCAGACTCCGGAGTTTCACCCAGGCCGGCAGGGTAAGCATCTTAAAGGCGGGAATAGCCTTGCCGTTTCCTCGCGGCTAGCTTCTCCCGAAGTCCATGTAGGCCGTATTGCACCGCAAACATACACACCGCTATAGCGATGGCTGACAAGATAGCGATGACGGCATGTTCCCATCCTTTATACGACGGGTCGATCCACTTGTAGGCGTAGTATCCGGTTAGAAGCCTCCCCAAATACAACCAACCGGTGTAAGCAGCGCAGAGGCTAACAAGGCCTGCAATATGGGCCCAGACAGGCTTGAGGTTTGTTAGCATGAATTTGGGGAAAGTTTCAAGGAAGGACAGATCCATACCCATTGGCGCTTAATACTACTCAAAACCAGAATTTCAAACAGCGCAATTACGGAGTTCACGAAGTGCAAGTTAAATAGCACAAGCCCCCTCAGCCACCCGTCACGGAACGGCTTAAGCCACAATCCATCTTCCCCCGAGAAAATCTCTGGAAAGCCGACCTCAAGGTCTTTAACTGGGACTGAAGGCACTAGAATCAACCAAAAGATGATCGTGACAACAAAAGGGATAGAGACAGCGGCAGTATAGAAAATGGAGAACGACAGTCTATTGAAATATTTGGTGGACTCCCGAGGGATTTCGAAGAAAGTCCTGAATCGCCCCCAGAGTGTGTAGTCTGAGTTGGAAGTCGCGGTCGATGGCTCCTTGAAGTGTAGACCTGTCCAGTACTAACAATTTGGAAAAAAAATTTAAGTTAGTAAAGGATATCTGTTGCTACCGCAGTGATCCTGTTTCTGGGAAATGAACAGCGTATCCAGTAGTCGTAGGGCAGACACGGTATACGAACAACTAACAGAATGAGTTGCAAGAGATGAGCCGCAACTTACAGCAGTGATACAGTAGTATAGAAGCTGAATGAATAGGCTGACGTTGCCCATGAAAAAGACGAACATCATCCCTCTGCCGGCAATGGCGATCTCGAAAAACAGGTCCATACCGAGAACAAACATGAGGTATACAGCAATAAGGGATCGGATAATGACAAGTCCTTTCTGGGAGAGAAAAAGCCATGGAGAATGACAGGCGAGAAGAAAAATCGATTGATCTTTCGGAGGTGGGCTGCACCTTGGAAGGAGAGCTGATATTTCAGACATGAGGACTGATGTGAAGGGAGAAGGATATTGCCCTTTGAGCGAGCGTGGTACGGGATCCTTGGGTAGCTGTACAACTTTGAATGGGAGAGAAAAGAGATGGTTGGTGCTGGTGAAAAGAGGATGACTGGAAGGGAAATACGACCGTTATACACAGCGGGGATAGAGCTGAGGAAGGGGCACCGTAGCCTCAGGAACAATTTCAAGAGTTTAGCATTTGAAAGTAGGAGCGCCCGAGAACCAGCATGATTGGATACCTAGCTCGGCAGTCCAGGTAAACGTTCTTTCTTCATCAGAGAGTACACGGGGAGCGACCATAACTTAACTCCCTAGTATACAAAATCAAGCCACAGCCCAGGACATTGTATGAAGCCTAAGTACCAATCAACACCAATGCGAAGGCGCACATGTAGAAGCGTGTTCTTGACCGGATGAGGTCAACTAAAGTGGGAGTGCCGTAACTTTTCCACGCCAAAATGGGCCCCGACCTCGCCCTGATCTGGCGGGTAAGCAGCGCCGCCCTATACTCGCGCGAGCCACATTAGAACGTAAATCATATGGGGAGAGTACGTTATGTAGCCTCTCAAGTATGAGCTATTTGGACTGCAGTAATTTTCATCAAATAACCAGTTAGTAGTACCTGCAAGCATAATCCCTTACATAATAGTAGCTACCATCATTATAAATATAACCTAGTTCAAGATTTTCTTTACAAGCCTTATAAGCCCATTATATAGCTTACAAGTCTCTATATAGGTTCTAACTATAAACTTTAGATTATAAACCTTCTCACAAACCTCATAAACTCATGATATAACTTACAAACCTTTATATAAACTCTAATTATAATACTTATTATAGTTTATAAGTCTTATTATATTTAAGTAAAAATTTAAAAAAGTATCTATATATATATATATAAAAACTCAAGATGTTATAAATATGATTCAGCTTAGCTCACAAACATTTTTGCAAGCTTCATAAGTTTATTATGAACCTTATTATAAATCTCATAAGCTTAATACTTAGTTTATAACTTTTTGTATAATCATTAACTATTACAATCTAGCCTCTACGAGCCTTATCAAGCTGCATGAGCTTATCGCCGAACCCATGAACCTCACACAAAGTCCTCAAACTTCTATATGAATCTTAACTATAATGCAAGACCCATAGACCTCTGCGTGAGCCCCGCTCAAGCTTGCAAGACTCTATATGAGCCTCAACCATACCTACTGCCTACACTGGTTATACTATGAGCATGTAAGAACCGTAGTGTGGGTCTTGGGGATATATAGTAGTGTGACGACTTATAGTAATGATGGAGTAGCTCTAGTGTAGCACAATCATAATGCGTTCGTAGAGGCAATGTGTTTATCATAATAGTAAAGAAACAATTAGTAGAAGTGCTCTCAGTATTGTGACTTAGAAGAAGAACCAATTACTGCCCATTCTACTATAGGCAGTAGGTTACTTAAATACATAGTTTCACTGGCTCTACACTGGCTACCTTGCCTCATAGCTATATATCCATCATTCTGACTTCTGCTGGTAATGGTGATGTCATCAATGGGGTGTTCCTGCTGTTTTCGTAGCATCGTCTCTATAGCGTGCTACTTTCGTAGCGATGTCTTTGTCCAATAGAAACTGTTTCCGTCATGTGTCTAGATGCGCTTGACGTTATATGCTTGCGGGGTGTTACGAATGTAGATTTCGAGCGCTTAGAAAGCAAGATAGGACTACTTCTATTCAACGATTTAAAGCTAAAGAAGAGAGGAGGTATAGAAGGAGGCCTCGCGTTTATATATATAAGGAGAAGAAACTCTCGAACCCGCCACGAATTGCTGTGAGCCATGCCAGCTGCGGTTGGGCCTGCTGGCTATATGTTAGGATCTAGATGAGTGGTCGCAGGTGCTCGTACAGGTTCACGATCAGACGGTCGTCTCGGCGAGGCTACGAACTAGTGGTTCGTGTACGTGTTCGAGGTTCGTAGTGTATATTGTCGGTCTATGCTAACGATGGTCTATGTACAATAGGTGCGTTGACCGATGAGGTTGCAAGAAGCATCCTCGTCGGTC